>JAQFYZ010001391.1:0-24143 GCA_034695085.1 Cylindroiulus punctatus | reverse complement strand
TGAGGGACAAGACTTCCATCATGAGGGACAAGACTTCCATCATGAGGGACAAGACTTCCATCATGAGGGACAAGACTTCCATCATGAGGGACAAGACTACCAGCAGGAAGGACAAGACTACCAGCAGGAGGGTCATGGCTTCCAGCAGGAGGGTCAAAACTTCCAGCAGGAGGGTCAAGACATTCCAACTGAACGCCTAGACCTCCCAAAAGGGCGTCAAGAAATCTCAAATAAACGCCTACGCTTCTTGAAGGAGCGTCAAGACAACAACAAGAAAATGCATCAATATTTCCCAAGTGAACATCGAGAATTCCCAGAGTTGCATCAGGACTTTCCAGAAGAGCAGCCAGACACTCCAAATCAAAAAGAGCAGCAAGACTATCCAAACGAGTATCAAGAATTCCCAACGAAACCATTCGAGCATGGATTTAACTCTAAAAAGCATACGATCTTCTCGAAACCAAGTCAAGATATTGAATACAATATCCAAAATGAGGATCTGGTCTTCCCGAAGGAACACTGGCCATTTCCTGATGCATACAAGAGCCGTCTCAAAAACGCTTCCGGGCACCTTGATTTGCCATGGGGAAGTTCGCTCGAAGACCATCTTCCAAATTTACACAATTGGGTCCGTCAAGGGTACGGTATCGATGCTGCCAAAGCTCCAGAAGCAGGTTCGATGCTAAATGGAGTGCCCCAGGGGATCGCAAAAATGATTTCCAATAAGCAACCGCCTCTGCCAATTATGCCCAATCCAGAAGTGGTCAGAAACTTTCCAGGCAACTTGGAGGAAGTCCAATGGCCAGTGCCAATTACGACTACTCCAGAACCAGATTACACAATCGATGCGCCACCTGGGGCGACCATCAAAAACTTTCCAGAGCCTAGGACGCCAGAGCAATTTCCAATGACGATCATTGGACAGCCAATCTGGCCAATCAATATCAGAGTTCCTGCAAAGGGCACAAACGTCAAGCAGGCCAATGGACACCTCCTGGAATGGTCTCCACGAACCACAACTGCAAAAACGAAATGGTCCATGGCTGGGGTCACTGCAAAATATGTCAAAACTGCACTGAAGAGCAAGACTGTCCATGCAGAAAAGAAAAGGAGCTCGCATCTTGCTCTCGCTTATACAAGGACGACGCCACTTCCGTTTCCGGTGTTGGGACCTCGCATGTGGGACAATATCTGGCGGATTTGGCCATTGGCAAAAGACGAACAAAGGCAGAAAACTACCGAATCCTCAACAAAGGCCCTACTAAAAGTGGAGAAAAATGAAACAATGGGCAGAGGAGCTGGAGACTGGGCGAAGGGCTCGAACCAAACAGACTTGGACGACTACAACGCATGTTTCACTTCCGGGAGATATATTACCAGTCTGGAATGGATAGGTAAGTCCATTGTTGAAATTGTTACATGGCTGCAATAGCGTTAAGACTACATAGGCCCATGGTATACAAGCTCCCAGAGGATGAAGATAATTACACATCCTCTAAATTGGCGTTGTCTTTGTTCTGGCAGCTCGAGCTCGCCCATTCGGTGGTAGTTGTTTTAAAAACAAAATAAAAACAATGGCAGAAATAGCTTCGAATAATCCCCGAGCTAGTAAAAGCCTTTACTAGAAGGCTTAAAGGAACGCTGTTATTGTTGCTTAGACGATGATTGCCCTTAGTTCCTTTATCTCACATTGTGCATTTGGGGGTTCCACGTTTCATTGTTTGCGCATCTAGTTGCTGTCGTTTATTATTTGCTTTTGTTTCGCGTCTGTTGGAGGAGATATCAAACGGTCGGCAGTAGGGTACTAAATTCAATATTGGATACAGGTGTCCACCAAAACTATGTATCCATCTTGCCATCTTTGAGAGTCGACTATCAAGTCCTTCCCAAAGAATCTATTATTTAAATCCATCCTCTTTTCACAAATAATAACACCAAAAAAACGCATTATCCTTAATACATGCAACCTTGCATCGTTACCAAAATTCAGGCAGGGAAATTTGCATGCTCGAAATTTTCATATTTTCGATTGCATAACACACATATCCGTAATAAGGCGTGGCTGATAACATGTATATGTGTATGTGACATGTATATGTGATACATGTATCCAAACATGTACAACGCATGGATGTATGGCAGGGAAGCTCGAAGTATGGTTCCCTCCTTCCCCAGTGTGAATTTTCACATTCTGTCATAACAACTCGTCAAGTCTTGAATGTTGCATTTCGAACAAAAAAAATTGCGGAAAATCTAGCAACGAAGCTGCTTTTATCAAAGTCATAAAGTAAAACGTATGAACATGCACGCATGGTGCCACGCTATCATTTCTACGAGAGACCTCCAGCTCTTATTGTTTTCAAACAAGATTTCTTAGGAAAATACAATTTACCTTTTCCAATAATGTCTGCAAAGGTTTAGTTTCAAATCCGCTATATTTGGAGCATTTTTTTCAATATAGATTTCTTCCATAAGGACAACAAGCTGATAGCAATGGCCGTGATAGCTATTGCACTTTTCCTGTTAACCTTCATTACTACCGTCTGCATCATTAGGATATATCACCGTCAAAAGCACAGGTATTGCAGGGCTTTTTCATGACTTCTATGAGCTCAATTTCAGTTCATGGCTTTTCCATGACTTCCTTGGCCAACTTGTGGTCAACTGAAACGAATGCCACCATTTGTTTTTGCCAGAAATTTGTTCACCCATCCTCTAATGCGTGTTACTGTCTTTGAAACTATTCCAGTTGCCACTGCGTTAACCTGGACTTTCACTGTCGTCTGGCCGATGTTCAGATGGCCGTTTTTCACCTGAGTTACTCTCAGCGTGAAAAGCTTTCCAAGTTAATGTACGATAAGCTGATCGAAGATGGCTTGACTCACTTAAGCCGCTATTTTGACGGAATCGGAAAGCAATTCGCCAAACAGATGGATTTCAATTTACTGTTCGACGACCTGGCACCCACATTTAATCTGCATAATTTAACGGAAGTCAATCGCTCCCAGAATGCAACACCGGCAGTACAAAATATCGATTTGAACGATGGCTTGGAGCACTTCTTGTACGGATAAAGACAAAATTAATTAACTCGTTATTCACTAGTCTTGGTCGAATACTACTATAGATTTCAAATTAATTTGGAATCCTGCCTTTACTGATAAACTCGTGTTATAAGCGACGTTGAACAGTAGTGTAGATGTAAAGAAAAGTCTGGAAATATTTTTCCAAGTCTGCAACGGTGACCTTGAATGAACACCTTTTGCAGGTTTTTTAATTAGCATGCACTGCTTGACATTGATAGTGGCACTCGGAAAATGCGCGGGAGACTTTCAAAAGGCAAACAACCTGCAAGCTTGTTGAATCCGGGTCACTGTGATTATATCGGGGTCAATTACGCAAACATTTTTCGACTTACAGGTGTATGCCTCTACTTATAGCAGCAATCTGTTTTTTCATGGCAGGTACTTATTTTTTTTTAAACTGATTAACAAGTGCTGTAAAGTATGGTATTATTTTGTTATTGGCTTTTCTAGCTTAGATGCACAAATTAAAGCCCGAAAAATTGGCAACACAGCCATTTAAATGGAAATTCTGACAATCATTTACAGCAACTGTAATTATGCACCACCATATTTGCATGTAACATTCTCCAAAATATCACTGAATGCTAATTGCAGTACTGAATTGTTGGTTGGTAATACACTGGGGTTAGAAGATTGCATACATAAGTAGGAACTTACTTTTTCTTCCTCGTGAATTATGTCAACATCGTCACACATCTCGCTCTCGTTTGCGTTTGACCTTTGACTTCTGCGGGTCAACTTATTTATCACGGATCGAACATACAGTGGCTCCACCTTTCGTCGAAATAGACCAACAAGAAATCGATTTGGCGCATGGTTTTGCGACGTCACGAGCGGTGAATAGTCCCTTGACACGTGTCCCATAATACGCTGGAGGAGTAAACAGTCTCGGATATATCCGCGAAACAAGTTGAAGAATCTTAAAAGAAATAAAATGTTAAAAATTCCCAGAACGTTCAAAATACCTTCTTATACAAAAATTACAAAAACGGGAGCGAATGATCGCTCGAGAAGTTAAACCCCTGGCTAACTGCTAGGGACTATTTCGAAGGTTCAAATGCGCTCAGCGAATGTTGAAGCGCATCCGGTTCTTTCGAAATCTGTACTGGCAAGTGTCAAGTTGGCGATCTGGATTGTTCTCGTTTGATTTTATGACAAATGGCTCCTAAACAACGAATGCGTGTGGCCAACGAGAAAGCCAGCAAACTGGTAACTCAGCGTGGCACAATGAAAAAAGTGACGGTAAGCTCCAAGTATTTAATAAGCCCAGGAGAAACTAGAAAATTAGGACTCCTGTAATCAGTGCTATGGTTTAATGGCGTCATATGGCGCAGCAACTCAACCAGGACTCGCCTTTCTGCATTTCCTTATTTTTCAAAAAAATGGTATATAAACTGCGTGTTTTATGGGCAGAAATCTTGCGGGCATCACCAGAAAAAGGTTAGCGTATTTTACAAAATTGAAAATGGTGAACATGCGAATTAGGGCCATATGTTTGGTAAGGGCGTTGATTTGTGACAGTCGCCTATAGCTTTCTAGGATCTGAAATCTTTTCGTAATAGTCATTCAAATCTGATTTATGGTCTTTTGCGTGCTAAATTACGCAGTTGTGCAGTATGTTAGTATAGCTTGTACGGGATATCGAAGTGACAAATTAAATTTGTGAGTATTGAGGGTTGGCTACGTACACAAATTTCTTGGGCAGTGATACATCAGTGGCATAGTATCATATTGTTTATTTTGGAAACGTACTTGTGTTGCCACTTTCTTGTGTTTCCAATGTATACATATGTGCTTTCTTCTGTTTATTCCTCATCCCAACAATCAGTCCAAGGGAGGCACTAACTCAGGGCTCAGAGGAACTGAGGTTAGTAAGCGAGAAATGCCCAAAACGCAGATAATGTGCTCCAAACTCCAAAGTACTTGCATGCGTGGCAGTGGATTTGCCCTACAAGTGCTTTGAAACTTAGATCTTGCATCAGATAAATTATCAGCGTTACTATCAAGGCCGCTTTCTAATTATAGACAAGATTGTGGCATTCGATTTGACATGACTGATGCTGATCTTTGAAAGCCATACTGTATCATTTTTCAATGGTACCACTCTTAGTTCACCTGATATTGTTTTGAGGATATTATAGAACTTGCTATTGCTTGCATTCAATATTAGCAGAATTAATTGAGTGTGTACCAGTATATGATACGTCACCTTTGTTTCAGAAAACGCAAGAGGATAAATATCCAGTTGGACCTTGGATGTTGGGCTTGTTTGTCTTTGTCGTATGTGGATCGGGTTGGTATAATTCTACTTACTATACATGCAGTTGAGAACCAGCTGTTGAAATATTTGACAGTGGAGATGGCAGATGTCTGATTTCCATATGCAATAAGCACAATGTGTGTGCGTTCCCTGTAATAAATTAATATCATCAAAATCAAATAAATTCCCCAGTAACGATAATTGAGTTCATAGCTCTCTCTATATGGCCCATTTTACATACATTTAAGATTTGCCATTTCGTGAGATAGGAACTCTTAAAAGTTCACTGAAGGTTGTTGACCTATATTGACCTAATTTGTATTCAGCAATGGGGTCATCACATTCCTCAAAAAACTAACTTTTTTCTTTTTGCTATTTACTAGCTATTTTCCAAATCATTCAGAGCATCCGGTTTGGATGAGATGGGCAATTCCAGAAGATGTACTTGGCGAGGACCATGACACCAAAACCGCCACGCCCATGCCACTTATTATTCCAGCACATTTTTTTCACGTCATGATTTAACTATTCAAGGACCTTTTCTGTCTTTAAGCTTACCGTACCGTGTACATATGTTGCTTCTGCAACTAAACTTATTTGGTGAATGGTTGAGCACTGAAAAAGGTGGATATTGTAAAGTTTTTCCGAAATAAATTTCAGTTTATTATTGGATTTAAACCTTAAAACATTGGCGTTATATGGAATGCAAACTGCACTTGTGGGTAAATGCGATTTATCAATATCTGCTCAGTTTAATTTTTAATTTTTATGAGTTCCCCAAAGATACGATTACTTGCATGCAAAAAAAATTTAACTAGTACAACGATTACTTGCAGACATGAAACTGGCCTAGTCTGGGGTAGGAGAACCTATAGGAACTGACATCGTAAGATAGAATGTTCCACTGTTGGATTTCTGAAACCAGCCCGTAGATCCTCTCATACCAGATTAAGCTTGATTAATGCAGCATGTAAAGTGTTACTAGGTGAAAGTTATGAAATCATAAACAACTTACATTACCTTATTTTCAGAATTAAGCTATATCCAAATTCAGATTGATTCAAGGATGTAGATAGGTTTTCCTGTATCATGAGATCATCAAGTTTATCTTTCCAAGGAAAGTATATAATTAGTATTAAATAATAGAAAATGATTAATTGTAAAACAGTAAGGCGAATAAAGACCTACCCATAAGAAGCCAGCTTTGTCTTATTCAATTTGCAGCAACAGTTGAAGGTAATATGGGAAGCTAGCCAATTTATCAAGCAAGATTAGCCTCATGCCGGTTTCTTGCTGATGTAACAAATTTCAATGATTCTCAACTGATGACAAACTAAGAAATAATTAGATAGTATATAGCATTTAGGCAAAAAATAATTGAATAACCTTTATTTGTTGTAAATTGCATGCTGTATAGAAACCAGTAAGTTTGTATAAATAGTGGCGAGCTTCTTTAAAAAATACTTTTGATCACAAAGTCTTATGATGATGGAAGCAAAAGTTATTTGGGCAATGTTAGTTAAGTATACAATAGGTTTGTGCAGTTATCGCATGCATAGACAGTGAATTGGTTAAGGTGCAGATTTTGGCAAGAAACCTGTTCATGACTTGTACCAGTGTAAAAATCGCCCTATGGCACGATGCCATTCCGCAAGTGATTTCTTCTGAGCGTCTGTAATGTTTTGAGGAGTGAAAGTTTGGTTCGGTTTCCGCAATGCCTTCAAATCGTCTTCATTCGACCAAATTCCTGTAAAGCATTACAACATTTTATAATTTATAATTTAACTAATCTGCATATAAGCTGCAGTCCTATCCTAAAAGGTGTAGAAACTTTAGAAAACTAGCTCCCAAAACCTAATAATTAATGGAGTAGCATGGGTTTTTAATGTTGTATAGGACATTTCTGCTATCACCAACTAAATTTTTTTATCATAGTTTATAACGTATGGAGCGCATGCATGTGATATTCTTTGAAGAAAATTTCCAAAACATCCTACATAAATAGGTAGGACTTATATTTGATCATCATCATTACACTTATTTCGAATATGCATATGGCAATTGTTTGTCAATAAAAATGGTGAAGACATTCCTTACCAACTGACAATCCAGCTAGAAATGCAATACCCAGACAGGTCATGTCAGAATCATTCGAGCGATAAATTGTTTGTCCTGTTAAATCTGAAATCAACTGAAGAATGAAGTCATTTGTTGACACCCCTCCATCAGCTCTTAAATTAGAAATATAAACAGAAATTACAACCTAACATCACTACCAACAAAACCGAACTTGTATAGCAAACTTTTTGGACTTTTTTAATTCCCTTTACCTGATGAAATTAAGCGAAAATTCAGTTTCTGCATCAATCACCTCATACAATTGCTTGATTCGATATGCCAGTGACTCAAGAACTGCTCTCACTATTTCAGCTTTACTGGTGCAAGGTTTAATACCAAGTAGACCAGCACATGCATGATCATCATTAATTGGAGCCTAAAGCATGTTTGAGGAAATAAAGAAGGAAGTTAAAAAGTTAGCAAATCTACAAATGCAAATCTAAAAAACATGCATTAAAAATCGATAGTGTCAATTTCTAGTATGATGAGTCGAGGTGAAGCAAAGTCATAATAGGATTCTATTGGCTAGATTAAATCAGACTACCTGCAATCCACTAAAACCTGGAATAAAACACACTCCGCCAGAATCTTCAACAGATTGGGCAATTTCACTGCTATCTTTTGGATTGTCTAAAACGCCTAAAAATAAAAGGATAATGTTTTCAATGAAGAATGCAATTACATATATTTGTTGACGGCTAGATTAGAACATGTTATCCAATATAATGAAGATGATTTCTGTGGTATGCAATGAACTGAAATTTACCTATTGATTGAGCCCATGCAATGGCTGTTCCTGTATCATTGGATGATCCTTCTGCTAAATACACTGTACGACTTCCAATCTTCCAGCCAATTAAAGGATACAGACCTGTGTATAGGAATTATAATTAAGAAACACTGAAATAATTAAAGCAACATATCTTAAAAAACTTGTTGGTTACCATTTATAGATGCATGAGGTTTCGCACCAGTATTGATGTCAATAAAAGAGCCAGTCCCCATGGAGCATTTCACATCTCCAGTTTGGAAGCAGCACTGTCCAAACGTGGCAGATTGTTGGTCCCCTGCCTAATAATAATGGCCGTATTTATCCACCATCATAGCAAACAGATACAGGATACAAATATTTTATTTTACATTACCATCGCACTAACAGTAATAGGTGCACCAAAAAGTTCCGGAATGCAAATGCCGAAAATACCACTGTGTTGAGAGAACCAACTTCATTTAATACATAATCAAGTGATTTCTGGCAACTCAAAACATGTCAGTTGAATTACTTTACCTCGTGTCTCTTATTTCAGGCATCATACTAATTGGAATTTTGAATAAGTTGAACATCCACATACCCCATTCCATCTAAAAAGGATCATTTGATTAATCATCTAAGTATTCTAAACAAACTGAGTAAACTTAAGAAAAGGCTAATGTTTTCATGAAAACTTACGATAAATGGATCGTACAAAGCCGAGGAACTGGCACAGGAATAATCAGTCATATGGCATTTTCCACCTGTTAGCTTCCATAAAAGCCATGTATCAAGGGTTCCATATAATGCTTTATTTTCTTCAGCTCGGCGCCTTAATGTTGGAATATTATTTAAGACCCACAGCAGTCTAACACCAACCTAATATTTACGAAATGGTTTTCAAATACAGACACGCTTAATCACAAGACTTGCACAAATTGTGCTACAATATAAGCTTACTTGTATATTTGATAACTGAATCACACTGGCAGCCAAATATCTAGTCTTTCCCGTTAGCCCATAGATCAACTTTGCACCCAATCTAATTCCCTAACAAGTAGGAATTCACCTTAAATGCACTATTAATTTCAAAGAATATGAAAAAACTGCATAAGGGACAACTTGCCATCATCGTAAAGGATGAGTTCCAAGATTTAACTAAATCAACAGCTCTCAGGTCATTCCATGATATGAAATTGTGAAAAGGTTGACCAGTTTCTCTAAAAAAATCACAAAGGTTAGTATTATTTATAGCTATCTAAAACAGATTCAGTTAAATTTATAGCATGGCAAGCAAAATATTACTTGTCCCACGTAATGAATACATTGCGCATTGTTGTTATTCCTAAACAGGCCACTTGGTGCGGGTTTATTTTGGCATCTGAAAACATGAAACAAAGATCAACAAGCTTATATATGCCATCAATAAACATTTGATATTAAAACTGGTTTACAGCCCACTTACCTATAATTGCATCTTTAATAACACTTATAAAACTCTCCCATAGATTATCTGGTTCAATTTCAACCCACCCGACTTGTGGGTATATCACGCGTGTCTGGAATTTTCAATAAATGCATATAACATTGAGCATTTATTGAATATAGAAATGTTCTAGGTTAAAAATTTAACTTGTTAATGCAGAGCCTCCCTCAGGAGTTATATACCACGTCTGCACACCTACATGTAACTGCAATTTATAACTCGAGTTTAATGAACTACAATTGCAGTTCTAGCTTGGATTTAACATGAAATGCAAGGTAAACGACTTTTTGTACACCCTAGGTGTTGACTTATAGACGTGGCAATTGCATCGCTATTTTACCAGTTGTCGAGCCCCTCCAACGATGTTTGCCTGTTTGTCGTATACATGGCATCTTATAATCGACGTGCCGACATCCACGGCTAACACGTATCGTTCGTCCATAGTTTTATATATTAATTAATTCGACATCATATTATGCCTCGCATGATGATGTGGGGCGGAGAGCACTGCCAGCTTACGTAACGTTTACCTGTAGTTCATGGGAGAAATAAGATTAAGATTAGATTACATGTACTCGATTCAAAATCACACCACCGAGCTTATAGTCACATGGCTCGAGGTCGTTGACCTTTCACAATCTACTATCAGACGACATAAAAATTTAATGTCATACCTGTTGAGTGTGTCCCACATCCGCATCAACGAATGAGTGCTCGCTAGCGAACATATGAATGCCTGTCCGAACCAGCATCCACACCTGTGCGGTGGTTATATAGATTATATCTCGTACCAAACAGTCCATGCATTTGAAATTTCGTCAACATTTGGTTGCGTTGATGTTTTGAAAGTAAAATGCGGACGTTATGATCGACGTCCTGTTTGAGCAAAGTGCAGGCGAACTGAAGTCGGACAGTTCCATGCAAAACATTGGACATGATTGGACTTTCCTGAGCAGGCCCCGCCCCTTTTTTCGTATCAACCAATCGTTGGGCACCACAAAGTGATGGAACTGGAGGTCAGCCAATCAGAGAGATGTGGCTTGTCGATTAGCGTTTCCATGTTTGTTCAGTCGGTGAAAGTCCTTTGATTGTACGCAACTAGGCTAATTTAATCGCCAACATGCGATTGGCCCCTATTGGTCGGCAGATTTGACCCAGTTCCATCACTTCGTATTTTTACTATAAACATGTTCACCAAAACAATTTTTAACTGTCTATAAAAAAAAAGATCAGAAATAATTATGAATTTTTGATTTTTGCCCGAAAAATTAAGAATAAAGAGGCTGATATGGAAAAAATTAAATAAGGAGATGAACATTTTTGCACAACAGGATACTGTAATCACCATGTTTCCATGATGGACGAACCACCGGGGCTAGTTTCATAAACCCAGCATTGGAACTTTCTGCCTTGGGAGAATCTCTGGGGCTGGTTTCACATCATATAATGTAGCACAACTAAGCCAGCTTTTATAAGACAACATTCTGAGCCTCTTTAGCATACAGAAATCTTCGATGCCGATGAGAAGCAGTTTTGGACACCGAAGTTTTCAGCCACCGAATTAGCGCAATATCACTTCAAGATTGTCAATGCACCATCCAATAGCGAACACTCTCCATTTATAAACCCATTAAACAGTACAATCTTTCTTTAGCGTCAATTGTTACAGGAGGGAAGAATTGCTTTGGAAAAAAAATATACTTCAATCCAATTCCAGTTGGTTTGAGCATCAACTAGCATTAAAATAATAATTATCATAATATTAACAACAATAATATTAGCACAAGACACACCTGTCTGGTTTTCCGTTTGATGCTTGCATGTTACAAGAAGGAATGTTGCAACTCTCTGGGAGAAATATGACCCACAAAATAAAATGGCAACATAAGTAATTATGCTAAGAAACTAAACATTTGGGCTATAATCTAAGCCCCATTGATATTAGAAAAATACTTCAAATGACAGGCATATTTATATTTCTCTCTTGTGGCAAAACTGCTACCGATGAAAGGAATGTTGAACTACCAGTAATGTGTGGGCATATCCCTCCCTCAGTCAATTCCTTGCATCCCAGCAAAGATGCGGCGCGAGTTCATATGCAAATACCGATGGTGACAGCACTCAATCAACGTAGTGGTTACTTATCACATTTGTCTGTCACTGTGGTCATTATCAGGTTAGTGTGATTAATTAGATAAGTGGCACTAACGAATACAGCGTTTGCTCTGAAATAAAGATAAAAAGAAAAACATTTTCAACGTCATTCACAATATCGATATTGGAGAATTCCTATTCAATCAAATACAAATTGTTAACATGGTAAGATTCCCATAAATCGTAATATTATAAGTGATGAATAAATTATGATGGCCCAAACAGCACTTTTGGCTCTTTTGGAGTGGCAGCAATATGCATATGCAGGAGAACCATTATCTCTTGCATCGAACATAGCAGCAAGCATACAAAACCAGTAAAAAATATACTTACTGTCCTTCTCTAAAATAATCCTTTAATGTATTGCTAAATTTCTTGGAATATTTCACAAATTCGCGCTTGCGGTGATCCAAGGCCTTGAAGGAAATAGAAAAGAGCGCATAATTAACAATGAGAAAGTACTATAGGCGAAATCGGTAACTGGTGAAATCATGAGGGATGACTTTCAAATGACAAATAGGGCCTACCTGTTTTCCAGTAGGCGACTGGATATAGCTGGACACTTCATTGACTGCATCCAAAAGCTTTTTAATGGCACTTGCAATTTCCCTGTAGAGAATTAATTTTGGCTTATGGAGTCTACAGGTATAAAATGCTTCAGGAATTCAGTTACTACAATTGCAATACTTGATTGTCTCCAGAAACGTTTTTCTGTCATTGATTTCCTCAGGAATCCGACTTAGGATTTTTTTAAGGGAAACTGCCTTTCTGTTAAGCTCCTGGAATGCATCTTCCGTTCGTGATGATTTGTACTCTGTGGAAGATGGGGAAATCAACATTAAAATCAGATTATGTTTATATTAGCAACTATCACATTACCTTTCAGCAATACAAGTGTAATCTGTAGGCTACACATAACGCCAAAAAGGCACCCAAATTGGAAATATTTCACTGTATTGACTTACCATCAGTTTCTGAAACAGATCCTTGGAGACGCAGAATGCTTTCATTCATGTTCACAGAAAGATCTGCTTTACGTGCCATTGCCAAAACGAAGTCGTGTACAAAACCTGGATGTGAGGATTCCACCTAGAACAAATCGAGAATGAGGAAAACCATGTTGGCAATTAAGCAGAACTACAAGTTGACAACCATAGGTGAACGTTAAATAGCATAAACAACATAAGGAATCTTCTTGCAAATGTTAATTGCATAAGCCTGCAGGTGCAACTAAAAACATCAGCAATCTGATAATTCTGTCATGGAGAAAATGATCTGTGGAAAATTTGTGGTGAATTTCCAAGAGAATTTTCAATGTTAGCCCTGCATTCTTGCAGAAAAACTGTGTGCATAAGCAGTTGAAGTTAACGGCAGTCGCACAACATGACGAGATAATCACGAAGACTCAAAAATGAAGAGCTTTTTGTTTGCAATTCATTAATATTTGATACTAGCAATACGATTTCACTGCATCTTAGCAACTCTCCATCAAGACTTCATTATACCAGTATAATTAAAATCGTGTGTCAATGTATGTTAATTAGATATTCATTTCCCTGTTTCCTTTGCAAATTATAAAAATTAACAAGCACAAAAAAACGGACAAAGCCTTTTACACATTTGTATTCAATATATAAAATGCTGTGCCAAGATGTATACAATGCACCACTTTCAAGCCTCAATGATTACGTTACAGCTGATCTATTTGATGTGGTGGAATAAAACCAGTACAAGATAAGATAGACAATTTTCCAAAGCCTTTTATAAGCACTGGATATTGAGTGCCAAAAGTTCAATCACTGCTCATGGTTGACTGCTTGTGCGTATCAAAAGTAAATATAAAAAGCAAATGGAATGGTATGACTAATTAAGAACTCTGATAGCTTTGGGAAACATAAGAAAACATACTGAATGGGAACAAATTTCTGAAAAACGTGCAGTGACAATATAAAAAGGACGCTTGTAGTGAAGTATTAGCTGATGAAAATGATAATTAAGTTTATACCACTGAAACCATGTATCTGAATTTGTGATACGTAATCTAATCATGTAGGAAAAAAACATAGCAACATAAAAGATTAGGAAGCATTTCATGTTTTTATTGAAGAAAATTTGTCGATGCTAATTCTGGTTGTCATTTTAAAAATACCACACCAAAAATAACAACAAACTACCCAAAGTCAAATTGATCTTCGTAAATGTATCTTATTGAACCACAACTTACCTTATTGAGGGCGGCCCTTAGCGTTTGACATGCAGTGACATCCCTGTGTTCCAACTAAAAGACAAAAAGAGTTGGATCGCTATATTGAACATCATAAAATCATACAACCCCATACCTGCACCATCAGTACATTGGTAATGTTGCTACAATAAATACTGGTCAAGGACAGCTTAATTTCAACAACATTTTTGTTGCTTGCTATTTAAAATCAAGAAATGATCGGGTACTTTTCTAATTCCAGGTATTTGGAGTAGATGAACATGGGATGAACTTTCAGATCAATAAACTTGGCAGTTTGCAAGAATACACATTCGAAATTGTGCTCTGATATTGTAGGCTATATAAGACATAACCACTGTTTGTGGTTATAAAGCTCATTCGTCAACTAAATTTAAATGTTCACAATAATACTTCAAGAAAAGCATGCAAGGACCAGGAAGGAGTACACTAGGCCATATGGGGACAAAATACAACAGCTTTCATTGAATTTTATAAGTACTTTTGCTTTCTTGGGCTCGACACCTGCCACCAAATGCAGCACCTCTGTCGTCACGCCAAATATTAAAGAAATTAAAGGATCATTTCCTATTTCAAGCCTCATAATCGAAGCACAATCTACTACTATAATCGACAGCCAGATTTACATATCGAGTAAAAGACGCTGTAGGGCTTTCGTTTGTTACTCAACAAGTTCTCAGATTTCAGACATAGGCCATCGTATACATGTCTTCACACAGCTGGGAATACAAATCTGATGATCATTACTGTACCTACATGTACACTGACTTATTACTCCCACCCATAATGCTTCTTTGGAATGTGCACAGTGCAAAGAATGTACGATGCTAAAAAAATCGCAAACCTGGCACTTCATAACCGTCGATAAGGGCTTGATAAAGTCGGAATGTGATGATTATTCCCACCCAAAAAAGGTGTATTATGCGAAACTTGGTTTTCTTACCTTGTCTAAAATAGGCCGAATTAGGACAGGTAGGACTAAAGATGTCACTGGCGAATCATCCCCCATGGTCATGCTTCACGATAGGTGAAATAGTCGCCAGCTAAAACTAAAAAACCCCGTGAGAAAAACTACCAAACTCAGGATGAAAAACTGGAAACTTGAGTCTGTCGTCGTCTTATCACAAATGGAGGTTCGAACTACATGGACAGTGGCGCCACCTGCAATACAGAGTACTACAAAAAATCTAGGTCAGATTATTTGAATTTTCCCATCAACTCCCTGGCAGTTACATGTACATGTACAGTACATGTATATTTCATAAAAATAATATCTATTCTGAGCTACCACCCTCTATACTGTATATGTTCAAACGTCAGCTTTCCTATGGTCTGCCGTATTCTATTACAATTGAAACAATAATAAAATCCTAAGTTTGCATATTTGGGCGTATCTTCAAAAATGCCTGATTTAGAACATTGAAGATGCATCAAGCAATGGGAAAAACCATTAGAAAAACAATAATTTTGTCAACATAATGCAGACTAGCAAATTTGGAAATTCTGAAAATTAAATGAACAGTTGGCTTCCAAAAACAAGGAGACAAACTTGATCATATTTACAATTAATGTAACTTTAATACTATGACTAATGGTAACAAATGATGGATGAAAACTACATTGAGATATAAATAATAGTAAAATGTCAATACTTATTTTAAAAGTTTCCAAGAATATTACAAAATCAGTAAACGGAATGAATATAGGAAAAAAATCAAACCAAGTTTCCCCATCAGTGGAATTACTCCACATACTAGTAGACCATTTGTGCCTATCTGCTGGTTTGCGTCTGTGTTTGCCTCGTAACTGTGGACATACCATCTACAAATTTAGTCTTGAAGAGCACGTTTGCATTGTTAAACATACCATCTTTCAAGGAGACGATGATGAACTGGAGATAAATAAAAAAAAATCTGATTAGGCTTGTCCATGCTTCAAGTGACCTCTTGTGCATTGCTTGTAAACAATTTAATATATTGCATATCTCATTGTGTATTATTCAGGGTGTTCACAGAATTGGAATTTACCTGAGAATGTTTGAAGTGGGTCCTGAGCATATTTCCAATATTTTGCGTGTGTGAAAGGTCAAGGGCAGCGTCCACTTCATCCAAAATATAAATTGGAGCTGGCTTGAATAACAGAAGAGCTAATATGATAGACAATGCCACCAGAGATCTAAATTTTTAAAAAAAATATAAAAATACTGTGACCTCCATATTCTTACCATAATGTACACTAAATATGATCAGATTTGGAATGATGTATGTCTGAAACTGAAACAATTTTCAGATGCAGGAAATATTTTATAGTCATTCTTACCGTTGGCCACCACTGAGTTCACTAAGGGACTCTTTCCATTTATTTCCAAATGCAACTTTGACTTCCAAGCCTTGCAATACATCTTTGCCATTAATTGGAACTAATTTTGCTTGAGTTCCAGGAAGCAGAGTGGAGAAAATAGAACCAAAATCCTGAAGTAAAAATAATTGTAAACTATTTAACAACATTCTATTAACATGAAATACATGTAATTTGAGGCTTTAAAAACCCAACAAACCTGGTTAACCTTAACCCAAGCAGTTTGCAGAGCTTCCTTTTTTTTCTCATCTAATTCTTTAATCACACTTGCTATCACTTTCTTATCTTTCTCAACTATTTCCTTCTTTTTGATCAGATCATTGTACTAACAAAAAGAAAAAAAAATATTTGTTAGAAAAGGATAGTCAATAACAAGAATGATTTTCATGAAATCAAAAAGAAATCCCAAGATTCATCTTTCACACCTGCTCTTCAGTTCGGTCTAGCATGGACATTGCTCTCATATTGACATTTTTAGACAACTGTTCTTTTTTCTCTTTCATTTTCTGTAAACGATTTGAAGCATCTTTTGGATCATTTGCTTTGAAATCATATGCTGTATTCGGTTGACCAAAGTAATTCTTTTCTTCAGCAATCCAGTCATAACGTTTGATAAGATCTTGCAGCTAGAAACATAAATATACATATTGTTTAGCTGCTATTAGGTGGGATTTGGTATTCACAGCATTTGGTCAAATAAGCGACCAACAAATTTGTTGACATGGGCGAGTTAATCATTAATAAGAAAATGATTTACTATAATCTTATAGTTATGTAGTTTCTTATAGTTTGTAAGATCTTATAGTTTGTAAAACAGACGTTTGAAAACCATACCTTATTGGCAGACTCTTTGGAGCCATTTTGATATTGCATGAGATTCTGCTGTAGTCCCTTCAAACTCAATTTGTTTTCATTGGCTTCCTGCTTTAACTTGCTCTCCTCCTTTTTCAAATTATTTATTTCTAGATTGTGTGATTTCAGCTTTTCTTTCTGTTTTGCCAGATCTTCTCGTGCTTCACGTAATATCTCCTGCCAAAACGAAAACAATTATAAAATATAAATATGACGGCAGAAATCAAAGATCAGCATATCAAAAATGTGTACTTGTAGTGACTAAAATAGAAGCACATTATTTCGCAGGCATTACCTGTGCTTCCGCATGATTTGTTTCCATTTGTGTCAGCTGTACTTTATATTCTTCTATCACAGTTTCCACCGCTCTAACTTGTTCTTCATAATTATCCAGTCCACTTTTTAACTCGTCCAGCTCTAGCTTGAGTACATCAATGACCTGTTCCTTGTCTTTGAGCAACTTAAGTGATGCCTCTGCCTGCTTTTTGCACTTCTTCATGTTAGTCTCTGCCTCTTTCAATTCTGCTTCATGCACACTTTTGTAATTTCTGATTTTATTTTCCAGTTCCTTGGCTTTGTTTGTGTTTTTGGTCACTGAATCTGTGCAGCGAGACAATGTTGCGTTTTGTTCCTCTGCAACAAACATAAATATATACAAGGCATTGATACCAAAATCCTGTCCTAATAAAATTCAAGAATCAAACTTGAAATTGAATTAATGGTTGTCTCACCAATCGACTGTTTAAGGCTGTTAACTTGCTCTAGTATTTGGTGATGAACTGTATGCAATAGCCGCTCGTTAACCAATTCTGCTTGACGTTGCTTTATTTCCAGCTGCTGCTTCAAATCGCTGAATTTCCCAGAATCTTTGCCGACATTTTTCAGTTGGATACACACATCATTTAACTGGTTCCTAATGTTATCCAATTCGCTCTTTACCTGCTTGATCTCTGTAAGAGCAGCCAAAAATGGCTCACCAGGCCTTCTTGATCCTAAAAAATATAAAAATCCAAAATGATAAAAGATGAAAAAGTATCCATGGATATGGTCATCCATCTAATCATATTAGAAATTGTGCACGCAAACAACTTTAGCTTCCAGCAACAAGAATCAGATAATGACACTGATTAGGCAGATATAACCAAACAAAAATATCCATTAAATAGAGCAGTGACTGGATATTTACTCATCTGGTAAGATAGAATGCTGTAATCATAGCAATATGAAAGAACGCCTAACCTCCAGTTAATGTTCCAGCAGGGTCATACACATCCCCATCCAGTGTAACTGTTCGCTTCTGGATCCCCTTGTCAAACGCCACAGTTTTGGCAACTCGTGGATCCATGCAAACCAAGGTATTCCCAAACGCAAACTCCATAGCAGCTTTCAAGTGGGGTGGATAGTTGACCAAAGATAGGGCGGTGCACACATTCTCTTTACCAACCAGATTCTCTGCTCTGTTGATTATGTTGGGTGCAATTGGGTAACCAGATATTTTGTTTAAAGGTATGATGGTGTGTCGCTTTCGCAAATTTCCTTTCGATAAAATCAATTTACCAGTCTCTTCATTATCGACCACAACATTAAACAGCTAATTGTGGAAAACAAAAATGCACAGTAAATTAAGGTTGAAATACATTCATGTAACAGACAGTTAACCTTGCATCAAATCCCAACACTTCAACTACTGGTAATTACGTCAACACTTTTAAAGAAATTACTACATTATTCAATTCGTGCAGTTTGACTGCTTTGCTTACTTTTCAAAAATAATAAAGAACTACATCTGTTATGGTTTAGGTATCTTATTAGTTCATACCCTGCCACCAGCAACAACTTCCAAAGCAGTGGCCATCTGCTGGTCCTTCATAGTGAAGAGATTGCAAAGAACACCTTTGACTTTGTTTCTATCAAAATTAGGCGTTGGATCAGAGTATTCAAAGTCCAATTGAGGAAACCTGAATGTGGAACAAACAACCTATTAATACTAAACAATTTCTGTTTGCCAAATTTCATCACAGGCACTTACTTGGCCACTAAAGCTTCATATCTGTTGTTTAAGCGTAAAGCCTGTTGTTGAAGACCATGCTTCTGTTGTGTTAATTGTTCCATTGATCCTTCTTGATAATTTAAGGCTTCTATTTCATTCTATAAAAACAAAAAATGGAAGAACGTTTTAAAAGATCTAACTGATAATTATGGATAATAAAAAATAATCAGATTAAGCTGTAGTTTCAAATAACTCAACACCAATCAGACAAAATTATGCGCAAGACGGTTTTTAAAATGGGGAGTTATAATGTTAAAAAATGAAAATCAACCACCAGCTCATGAATAAATCCCCTCACCTCAATTTTTTCAATAGCCTTTTGAAGAGGCATCAGATCTTTCTTGTCAGTTTCATATTCCTTTTCAGTTTTCTTTAATTCACTCTCCTTTTTTTTCAACTCATCGGTGGAATGTTTTAATGTCATTTGAGCTTGCTTAATTTCACTTTCTGCTGCTGCAATCTCTGTCTTGGCAGCTAATATAAGTAATGAAAAACACAGATTGTCACAATCAATTGAGCAAATGCATTTCAAACAACGTACTTATGAGCTGATCGGCTAGAGTAGCATCTTGTCCATCGGCATTAGCAGAGAGGCCAGAGCTTACAGCTTGGTATCGTTTTTCTGCAGCATTTACAGCATCTACATCTTTGGTACTAGTCTCCTTGACTTCCTGCAACTCAGCAATTAATGCATTTATGGAATCTTCCCTGGCTTTCATTGTTGTGGAATCCTGCAAGATAACCAGCAGACATTTGCAATATATGAGAAAATAATGTATCGTAGAGAAAATATTCAAATAGAATATTTACCTTACCAAAAAATCATAGACAATGAGCAACAGTTAAATTATTTAACTGCACCATACCTCTGTTTTCTGCTTGGCCAAGCCAACAATTTTCATTTGTTCAGCCTTTAGAGTTTCCTTCATGTTTTTAATGGTTGTGGCCACTTTGGCTTCAATTTTTTCCCGACTGGTCACACTCTCCTGAAGCTTGGTAAGCACACCCTCAGATTCCTAAAAAAATCAACATTATGTTCAATAACATCAATTGCACAAAATATGTAGCAGCCTCATAAATTATCTTTACCTCTGACTTTTCCTTTATCAGCTGGGCAATTTTCATTTCAAACTCTTTACACTGTGTGTCAAGTGCTGAAATTTTTTGTTCCATAGATTGGATGTCTTCTCCTGTCTTTGCTAAATCGTTCTTGTACTTTTGTGTAGTTTCCTGAGCAACAACATATTGATATGCCACACACAGCTTGGTCAAGTGTTCCAGTTCTCGTTGAATCTTTTGGTACTCCAAAAAAGCAGCACGTTCATCTTTCAATTTGGTGAGGGTTGGTGTGATCTCCTCATCCAGAATCTAAAATAAGGACATGAAAAGAAAATCTAAGTCCGACTGGAAAAACTACCATAAAGTTTCTAAAACAAAGTAATGAATACCGCATTAATTTCTCGCAGCTTGGAGTCTTTGGCTTCGACTGTCCTCAATGATGCTTGCTTCTTTGTCTCGTACATCTTGGTACCAGCAGCCTCTTCAATCATGGAAAGGATCTGAAATGACAATCGTATTCCGCCATCATTATCAATTTAACAGCTACTAAAAATCATTACAAACAAGACAAATAGGCTGCTAACCTCAATCGGCTTCATATTAAGCACTTTGGTGATCCGTCCTTGCATAATAAGAAAGTGTGGATTGTTCACATTCAGTTGAACTGACTGGAAAAGGTCCTTAACTCGCGAATTGGTGGCAGTGCAGCCATTGATTAGGTATTTATTCTGCCCACCAATTATAATCTATACACAGAATTTATGTAATGTAAACGCACGGATTAACCAAATTTGATTTTCAAAAAATTGACACAACTATGCATGATGTACAGAAATCGTAGTGATGAGAGTGCGAGTTTTCACAGGAGTACGAATTTAATTTTTTAACATGTGCAAAATAACATATGCAAAACACAATGAATTTCCATTCAACAGCATCAAACCTGCCATTTATAAAATGACTGATCTTCGTACAATACCGTACCTGTCTTGTAACGGTGATTTCATCATACTGATCATAGCCAATTGGACTCTGTTCCTTGTTGGCATTATCAAAAGTGATGGACACGGAAGCCTTAGTGATGCCAGCTTGACCATTCTTATAGACAAGTTCTTGCAAATTGGTAGCCCGCACCTGCAAGAAAAAACCCTTGTCAGAAACAAACTAATTTGTATGCAGACGTTTGACGTCAACCCTGCATGGACCCTCGTTGAACTTCGAAAACTTCTGTTATTATTGTATCCAGAACACACACAAAGTACTCTCAAGCGGGCCTCTATAGCAGACATAACAGGCAGACTCAAAACAAGTTCGGTAAAGTAATCTGCACTTCTTTCAAAACACAGGCAAAATAGAAATTCCGATAAAGTAAACCTACTAATGATCTATGCGTATACACAGGCGCATATGAAGGTGTAAACAATATAGAAATGAATTAGTGTTACCTGACTTAGATTGGAAATTCCCAGAAGAAAGCAAATGGAATCCAGAATGTTAGACTTGCCACTTCCATTCAAGCCTGTGATGGCATTGAAGAATGGATCAAAACCGCTGATGACCGTTCGCTGACCATAAGATTTAAAACCGTCCAATGTTATAGACTTCAGGTACATGTTTATAGCGTTATCATTAACGACATTAGATAAAAACGTTACAAAGTAAAAGCTGTCTTGCACAAAAGCCTAAAAGATGGAATTTGGCGGGAAACATTCTGATTACTAAATAAACAAAAAGCGCTCTGGAAGAATCGGCACGAGGAGGAGCGCGTGTTGTGAAAATTGGCGGCAAATTTGAACGACCTTTTATCGTTTTATTTTTACTTTCATTTGTTTTGAAAGTGTAGCAGTTCTGATGGTTCCCATGGAATGTAGCCGACAGTTTTATCGTAATAAGTTGCATATTATAATGACAAATATGAAAATTATAATGAAAAAAAGAAATGCAAAACCGCCAAAAAGGAAATTTTACAGGATGAGCAAAAAATGCATGGTTGGGCTTACGTGGTTTTGGACTGTTGCTAAAATATAATGTTATTGCATTAATGCATTAAAATCAAATTTATGAGAAGTGTCGCTTACACGGTTTTGCATTTCCGACGACGAAATCCTTTAAAAGTGATAAAAAAAATTTAATTTCACAACACCTGAGTGTTAGAAAATAACCATACATTTCATTAATATGAAAAATACAAAGCAGGTAACTTTGGTAATAAAGTATCAGTTAATTAATATAGCTCGTGATTTGTAGATATTGTAATTATTAGTTTGATTTCCTGAAAGAACTTCAAAGTTTGGAAAAAGCTGCTGGGTCTTTAGACTTGCTCATACTGCTCATTGCTGCTTTTACTGTGTCCTCACTCTGTAGCATTATCATGTTATAATGGGCCTAAAAGAAAGAATGAAGTTGAGAATGACGACTAAAACAGGGTGTCCCATTGCTTAAAAATAAAAATTAAGGTAATTAAGTTTCTTCTTTTTTCTTTCACAGATAAACAAGGAGTGAAAGTGGACCTAACTGTTGCAATTTTTAAATCACTCGAGAGGCCTAGACATATGCCTCACCTCGTGTATACATTATACAATTGACACATTTTGGATACGTTTCAATTTTTGCGCAAAAATGTTAAAGAGTCCATAAAAGGACAGCATAGATTGGAGCTTACCATGAAATGGAGACTATCAGGAATGGAGTGATTCCTCGAGTAATTCAGATTGACTTTTGTTCCTTGCACAGCAACTGGACTTTTTGATGCAATGAGTGCAGCCATATCCATTGCAGCATTCATCAGCAGTTCTTTATCTTCAAATACGCTTGATACCAAACCCAACTGTGCCGCTTCATCAGAGTAGATTTTTCTGGCTGTATACGCTAGTTCCCTCACAAGACTATCGTTTCCAACAATTCGTGGCAATCGCTGCAGTGTGCCAACATCAGCTGCCAACCCCATATCTACTTCCTGAGTAAAGGGCCAATTCAAAGGAAAAGTGTTGATAATAAATGCTTCATTAAAAATTGTTTCCAGATTTTGCATTATAAATAACAACACTGTAATACCTTTATTTGAAACCAAGCATCTTTGGTGCAATATCTCATGTCTGCTGCACAAATCATGTCAACACCAGCACCGATGCATGCACCATGAATAGCAGATATTACTGGTTTTGGGCACTAAAATTAACGTTTACTATCATTCATTTAATAATCACGAATTTGGAATAAATGAATGTGTATGTACAAAAAGCAATTCATCTACCCTTTCAAGCGATGACAGTGAATCCTGGTAAGTTTCAATGAAAACTTTCAGAATTTTCGCCTTACGAGCCACATCTTCATGTTGGCTCAATTGACTAAACATTTCGCTCAAATTTGAGAAGTCTATCCCTAAAATAATAATAATATACGTTAGTGAAAAAAATGCAAGATGCACTAATTTTTAATTAAATAATGTTGACTTACCCGAAGTAAACAGTTTTCCTGCACCAGATAATACTACTACTCGACAGTCCGAATCATTGCCCAATTTATCAAAACATGACCTAATCTCACTGCAAAATAAATGTTAAACCAACTATGGGCTGTAAAGTTTCTTAGATGGTGATAAAAGTAAAGAAAAACTCAATGTGAGCGTGGCAACCACATAATCTACTGGTACCCAGGTAGCACAAAACGAAAATTCAACCAATAAATTCAACGTCTATTCAACGTTGAAGTGCACCGTCTATTCAAC
>JAQFYZ010001390.1:0-24153 GCA_034695085.1 Cylindroiulus punctatus | reverse complement strand
ACACTGGTGAGTGCAAAAAAATCTTTAAAAAAATACCGAAATGATATATTTTTGGCATCAAAATCGTAACTACAACATCCCGAAATACTATATAATCCAAAATAATAAGACAACCAAAACGATGAACGTTTTCAAGGTCTTGTTAGCTATTTCAATGTCTGCCTTTTGGTATAATATAGTTGCAGCCTGTTAACTGACTATGACCTCAGGTCTCGTGAAAATGCATTTCCAGCGAGTTATTTCAGACAATATCCAACTGCAGTTGGATATTGTCTGAAATAACAAACATGTTTGTTCTCTGATGTAGGGATTCTAAAATGGTCATCAAGATGGATCGACAATTGCATCATGTAGCTAACTTGGTGGTGGAGGTAGATCACATGGAACTGGGGGACAAGGATTCCATCATCCAGCAAAAAAAATAAAAAAATAAAAATGCGAGCAAACATTTTCATGAATCAACAAGGCTTTTTCACACCAGAAAGGTCCAAGTCACTTTTAAAATAGGCCCACAGGAAGCGTCATGCTGTTCCTTTCAAGTTATGTTGTTATGTGAAATGTCCATGTGGTCACATCTTGCTAATCAAAATTATAGTGCAACAAACAAAATTCCAACATACAAAATTCCCTGACTTATTTAGGTTTTCCAGACGGCCAGACAGCCTGTTACAGGCTCAGGATCTTTGCTGCATAGGTCATGCTGATCAAAGTAAAGTAAATATGCAAGAAATGTCAGCAATTAAATTCTTCCTTCCTCTACTTCCTCGCCATGCATGCGCATGCGCTTTGAAGTTTGAGGAAATTAACCTAAGGTAAGTACGAGAGCACAGCACCTCATTAAAAGGTTTCAGTACACTTTGTTGTGGGTTCCCGTCTTGCAGCTGATATGCCATTGAAACGAAACTTGCATCAAAAGGTAACGTTAATTGCGCATCAGAAGTGAAATCCACAGGGAGTCCATCCCATGGACGTCTTCAACTTCTTCCTGCTCATCACCGTTACAATGCTAATATTAATGGACCGGAATGCTAACAACGATGCCAGAAAAACCTGTTGCCTTTACTTAAAGGAAATAACCGAAAACTTACTCAATTCACTCTGATAAATTAACAAGTGTGCTGGGCGAGCGTAGCAGAAAATATTCAGCCAGTTGAACTGATGGCCAACCTTCATTTACACGATTTTGAACTTCCTAGGTAACAAACACATCGTGTACATAAATTGAAAACAAACACCAATTAATTCATTAATTCATTACAATCACAGATATAGTTTCTTTAATTATTAGCAATTTCCTGCATATTCGGTACTTTATTGTTTCTGTTATGTCCTTCTTCTGTATTGTATCATTTTTACTTATCTATTTTAATGCTGCAATCTTAGATTCTGTTTATTTCATGTTTCTTTCTTTGTTTTTGCTGTAACATCTGCATAAATCCATGCCTGTGCTGAGTGAGCTGACTGTGGATGTAATAAATGGAAATTCCACTGAAAAACCATTGAACTGAATTGAATTAACTGATTACATTAACAACCTTTTTGAAATTAAAAATGCACATCCAAAGCCCACCCTGCCCTGTTCAAAAAGCTTGTAATATACATTGTACATGTACCAGCATATCACAGCAGATGCTGAGCAATGTTTACTCGAATTATAAAGTTTGCAAATTTCCATAAAAACTTTTTTTCGCATGAATACAGTGAGAATCGTGCTCAAAAGTGCAAAACAAGCACTCGGTAAAGATTTCCAACATATAGTTAAAAGTCAAGGCAAAATTAGAGTGAGTTTAAAGAGTTCGAGGATACCTTTTTAACCTGAGGACAAACATTGGCCAAGATCTGAATTTGAACGACATGGCATAGCTAATTATATACAGTTGAGCATACTATCTGCCTGAGTGAGTAGGTCACACTTGTCACACATTGTGCGCACTATAAAAACCCACATAGACATCTCATCTGTAATGGCAAATCTGGTTAAATTGACTAATGACTACTGAATGATTATCATATTTGAAGCCATGTAATTAAAGGGCAATGAAACTTGAGGCGGAAAAAGGCCATAAAACTACATGACATCTGTCATAAAAACTAACCCCAATGTCAACAACTAAGGTCAAACAATATTTCATTGTTCTATAGTAGTAGGTGTTCTATACACAATTGCAATGAAACTTGGAAATACTGACAAATGTCAGATATACACTGTACAGTGTATGTTGAGCTGTTCATTCAGTTCGATTTATGCGAACGTCAATAATAAACTGATATGAAAAACATTTAGCTCAATATATAGAGGGATATTGATGTAGGACTATGAGCCAACAGAACACGAAGTGAACAATGTCCTAACTAAAATGACATTTAGATGTGCAGGTTATGAGTAGGCAAAATTTCCGTTAATTGTCATGCTCAAATTGACCGTGGAAAAAAAAAACATGACAGCTGCCTATTATTCTCAAATTGATGCCCAAACGAATGAATATTAAGAACAAGGATATTATGATCAAGATAAAAATTATAATTCAAAAACAATTTTCAACGACATTAAAATAAGAAAATACGAGACAACAATCTTGATCATTAAGTGATCAAAGGGATATTAACCTTAGTGATTCCCAACTTACTTTTCATTTCACATAAGAATATTCCAACAGGTTTTGTTGTTCGCATACAGATTCCCCATCAAAATTCTTAATATCGATTTCCCTGACTACAAATATGACTCAAATGGCACTTGGTCACAATGCAGGAGCAGAATCATACAATATTGATTATGCGTGCTGACGATCTATTATAAATCTAATACATTATAATCACAATATGAAGCTGATGCAAAAAAATCCGCTACAGGCAATACTTAAGTCTTGCCGAAAAACAATGAGATTTTGCTATTAGAGGGACATAAAAATAGATCCAGTCAAGGGTATTTTAGCTACATAGTACAACAATGTATTTTCCGAACACGCACCTCATAAAACATGGCGGCCAAGAAAAGACGTTCTTGAAGAAGTCTAAAAATTGATAAAGATACCCTGGCCGTGTACTCCCCTAAATTACAGATGACTACAAATGCAAAGAGCTGCTTTTCATCTTGTGTTATTGAAAAACATGAGATATGGCAGACCGAAGGTAAGACCTTTCAAGGGTAAGTAATGCTCCACGATGTTTTTTCATCATAAGAATAAACATCATCTTAGTCATATATTATCAACATTACTCGAAATTTTCTCACACTAAGAACAAAAGGATCATAATTACTACTTTCTGCCGGAAACGGCATATTACTTGCATAATAATCAAGATATTTTTTCTGCCATTAAGTTTGTTCAAATTATAAATCGCATTTTGCTTAAAAAAGAGAGGTCTGCATGAAACGTTGGGCAAAAAACACGACAAATTCATGGACCAGCCGTTAGAAAACAATGTGGGTGAAACCTGGAGGCGGTTGATATTGACCCCAATGACCTGGCGCAACTTGGAGTCAAGTGCAAATGAATGACGTTACTTTTTACTACAGTTATGAAGAATGAAAGGGTAAACGTCAAACCCATCTAAGGCTCACTACTAAGAATACAATTCGCCATTTCGTGATGACGTTTGCAAAATTAAAAGTCATGAAAGCCATGAAGGAACATAAGCATTACATTGGGTTACATTGCTTAGATTTTTAGTTGCACATGAGTTTAGCAGTTGTGCACGAACACAGTGGAACACTTTTATAATGACCACTCACGACTTTTGCTAAACACTGATAATTGTAGAGCACGGTAACATGACCCTAATTCACACATTGCAAGATGTCAGCAGAATTATAAAGTTTGCAGAAAATAATGGAAACACTTTAAGATTAGGGATCAAAATTTCTGGGGTTGGATACACGGTTTGAAGAGATGGAAAAGCAACTTCAAGATCTTACCAAGTTACCAAAATGGCCACACTTGAACAATTTCTAGCATTAATAACAACAATAATGCTTATTTCTCAACCAAACGACCACAAAGTCCATCAGAAGGCAAGTGTGAAATCCCACGAGAGAGGGACATCAATTAGAGTTGGGTTGTCTTGTACAGTAGCTACTGTATAAATATACATGTACCTAAAACATCTCTAAAGCAAATTGAAGATGCCCTTTTAAAAAAGATGGTATAAAATTACAATAAGAAATGCTCAAAACTTGTACGATTCAATTCTAAGAATGTATCTTGAGGTACCACCACCAACTTAATAAAAGTACATGTCTCAGCAGCAAGTGTGGTCAAAGGTCGACTTTTTCATGGGCACAATCTCTGCAGCCTAATCAACCACACAATCCTAAGTCGATCATAACTATATTAATTCTATGAAATTATCAAGCGTCTATCACCTTCATAATGCTTGATTGAATGAAAGTATGGTATTCAGTAAAAAACCAGGTGGCCCAACGCTGTTGGCAACAATGAGGCCACGGGTTGGGCCCCTCACGAGGACCCACCTAGGTGAAAGTAAAAACGAGGCCAGATTTACACGCCTAGACAAGTGTTTCTCCTATCTGAAAATATGTCGCTCCAAAGTACGACATGGAGCATAGTTGAAAATCCTTAGCAGGTGAAATCATGAGTGAATTTGCTCTACACCTTTGGTATCATTGCAAAGGTGAATTTTCAGACCTCAATAGGATGTTAGGATAGAAGGCTTAGGAATGTGATGGTCATGTCAAAGCGTTGGATTTGCTCCACAGTCCAGTGTCAAATGAAACGAGTGAATCATCATGTTATACGTCAGGGAGGGCGGACTCCAGGCACGACTGTAGAAATAAATTAGATACACGCCCAAGAGATGCATTAAAGGCTATGTGAAGACCTACTGGATTTCGTTTTGGTGAAAGTGTTAGAAGTGGGCCAGGTTCGAAATCAGGATTCCCCATTGTTTCGGGGTGGAACCAAAACAGATCAAGTACCATTTCTGGAGGGCTGTTTTGTATCGACGTTTTCGAATTAATTTACCGAAAAAGAAATGTAGGTCGGGATAATAGTGGCATTGAAATGATGTTCAATGCCTAAAGCAGCATGCCATCACACCCAGCCCACAATTAATTACACGGTAGCCTTAAGAAAACTGGCCAGTCATACTAGTACATGCAATGTTCGTGAAATTAATCGTTCGTCACTAAATATCCCTGCAATTTATTTCGTCTACGATATGCAGAAAAATTACAAAACAGCTGCCAGCATTTGTGGACACACAAGAGGACGCTGAATGCAACTTATCCTGTATTCGCTAATGTGACATCAGGTTCCGAGGAATTTAAAAAAGAGTTCGAAATACTTATCAATATTTCATCGACATTTATCAAAACTAACCATCGGAGCATGTAGCGACACCAACCGTTGACAAGTCTGATGATTTATCTGTGATAACTTCCAGCAATTATGTAGCATTTCAGAAAAAAACTGAACAAGTTTATTGCTCCGATCAAGATTTGATTAGCCTGCGCAAAGGCAGTCATTTTTTACTTTAAAACCAAATCATCTTCTAATTACTGTGCAGATTGCGTTAGGAAGAGTCGCTTGGTTTGGACAGGTACTGAAAACTGACAAGGCGCAATTATATTTCTGTCAGCAGCATGGAAATGATCTAGCTAAGATCTAGTAAGTTATTATCCGGAAGTTATCAAACCAGAAGAACACCGATGTGCTCAACTTATTATTGATCGTTCTGTTTACTCCAAATATGAGGGAATTAGCTGCTTTGGTTTCCAAATCATATGGCATGGTTTTAATAAATTAGAAATGCTAATCGCTTTGGCTTTCGTTCTGGGTCAATAAATGTAACACGATTTTGCTGCGTCCTCGTACAATGAGGTGTTGGTTTTCTCATTAGTTTATATTTTATATACATATTTTACTTCCATTTGGAAACGAGCGGATCTTAATAAACCCAGTTAAGGTGACGTCTGATGCAAAATACGAGTATGTACGTGTCATACACAGTATAATCAATTTTTAATATCAGTTATGCAAATCTGTGAACTTATTGTATGTAAAACAATAAAAACATGTTATCTTTAAAGAGTCATATTTGCTGCGTTTACATTTAACGCAAAAAGTCTACCTACTAAAAATGTTGCATGACAGTAAGCATGATATTATGCATGACATTATTCCCATTAATGGAAATACGTTGTGTAAGTTGATAACAATACGCTCCCTGTTGACTTACATTATACATGACTTTACAACATTGGATGTGTTAATGGGTTAAAATTAAATAGCAGCCTTGAACTATATTAGAAGATATTGCAAACACTCCTATCACAATATATACAAATTATGGTGACAAATTATTGCTAGTAAGAACGTGATCCAATAATTTGCCAAATAAATTTGAAAAATAGTTATCATATTTTTTTCCTTACAGGCAGATATTATCTGCAACAATAGGAGTAGATTTGCTGTCTTTTTGCAGTATAATTATAAAAATGTTCCAAATTTATTCCTACAATCAAGTACATGTATATGTAGCAAAACAACAGGTCGGCCATGCTGTGTGAACAATTATCTACTCCTTATCGCTTGCGAGCTTTTGAAGTTAAATTCGAAAAGGTCAATTATCAGTACCCTGCCAACCATGTGTGTGCATTAAAAGCAACTATAATTGTCATTAAAACAAAGTCCTACTTAATTATAATTGACCCATTTCTATTAAAATGCAAATTCAAAAGCTAATAATGAAACTTGATAGCTGGCCTATTTGCGAATCAAAACTGGGAAAAACAAAATGAATGGACAGATCGAATTAATGAGAGTAGTGTCCTGCTGCACTATTCCCAGTTGATGTCACTTCAATACAATTCTTCAAAAATTATAACATATCGCAATGCAAGCGATTTTATCCAGACATTTTATCTGAATTAGGATGTTTCCAAGTTCATTGACAACATGGATTACAACCACGTAAAGAGTTGATCATTTTTTCTGAACTTTTTTAGGAGCAAAAACGCTTAGACAAAGCCAGCTTAAAAGAGAAAAAACGGTGAAAGGAAACGTAAAAACCCAACAATTGTAGAAATGGAGCGTAGAATTAGAAGGAATGATATATAGGACGTCTTTTTATGTACTAAAAGAAATGCATGCCCATCAGAATACCAATTCATTGAGATCGACACAGATATTTTTTTTTCAATAATACCATTCCCACATGTAAAGAGTTACCACACATTAATATTTATATAACTGAAAACTTATTTAAAAATCAAACTAACGTCAACAATTTTGTGGTATAAACTATGTTTACATGCAAGCATTATAACTCTTAATTAATAAACGTATCCCTAACACCAAATAATCACTTTCATGTGGGCTTACATTCTCTGCAGCTTCATCATGAAGTCTGCAACAGACCCAATCTGAATAATAATTCACTTGAGCAATTCTGCCAAAATTATCATAAACTTTATATTGATAATTATTACTTATTACCTAATAATCACAGCACAATTTTTACACGGTTGAAAAGCCATTCAAAAACCAAATTAACTTCATGAATTTAGTCATTTATTTCGTCTACTTACAATATATATATTGACCAGTTATTTTAATCCTTTGCAGTCTGTGCACGAGTCCAATTCTAAAAAAGCAGTTTGAGATTAAGCAGGATTTTGTCATTTTAATTTCTGAATACCCCACTCTAATGAGAAGTTACAACCCCGCCATTATTCTGCGGTTTCCGTCCATTTTCTATTCATTTCCATTCTAATTAGAAGTTTCAAATGAAAACTGCTGCTGAACAATCCAGGCTAAAACGCCCAAACGACGTACAAATGAAGCCACAGGATAACGTAATTTGACCAGTCTTGGGGAAGTTATTATAAAGGAGGATATCAAGGATTTGGCATAAATAGTAATACGAGCGTAGACAAAAAAACTGAAGACCTTGACTTAAAGTCGCTCAAGCAGATCTTTAAGGAGAACTGAGAACAAATAATCCAAGATGGCCACCTGTATGCATCTCCTATCAACCTTAGCCAAATCTCGAGACATAGCATGCTATAAAAGCAAGGCAAGCTTGTAATTTCATAAATGTGACGAAAAAGTTGAATGTCGGAAAAAAGTAGTTAAGGTAACCTGTTCCGGGTGGCAACTTTGTCACGCTTGTGACATCCAACAACCAAAACGAAAACCCTAAAATTTCCATAATTTTTAAGAAGAACAAGTTCAGGTGGCAGCATGTTGACACTTCTGTCGATAGCCCAGCAATTTGGAAAAGGTAAAATAAAGATAAATTTCGCAGATTACAGAGATTAAGGTGTACAAATTGCACAATTAGTTCCCGTCGACAATTTTGATAATTATGCATGATTTCTCCTGCATGATGCTCCAGTGCAGCTCCATTAATTAACAGTAAATAATCCTGTCATAGAAACCCGAGTGGGATTAATGGCAAAAATATGACAGCCGAAATTCGGTAAAAAATCGCGTGTTAACACGCAACTTTTGTGCAGTGTTTTCCCATGGCATACATACACCCAATTATTATCACTCTTTGCCTGCACGATGCAAAATGGTAATTTGGATGTTCTACCAAAAAACACGAGAAAAATTCAGCGGATGCTTATTTAGGAGATACCCAGAAACCTATTTTACGTTTAATTCGCTTATAAAAACGAGTTAAATGGACAACAACTCATTTTAGCAGGAAGAACATCAACAATAGGAGTCCATACAGGATGATGCAAAAATGTTTTAGAGGAATGTAGGAGCCAATGGCAACAACAGGAAAGACTTTGGCCCTGCAATGTGACACACTGTTTGCAGTCAAGCTTTAAGTTATTATACCTAAAACTACCTCACAAAGTCACTAGACATGTGCGTTTACATGACAACCTAAAAATATGTCACCTCGTAGTGACACGTTGCAAAACACTTATAAAATCCTCTAGAAAGTTGTAGAGTTTAATTAGAAAATGCACATGTACATCAAATATCAACTTTAAATCAGGTCGACTCCGAAGGCAATTCTGATGCTGGCAAGTTTTAGTAAAACCAGCAGTTTCTCAGCAATATCAGTTATACTGTATGCCCCGAGTGAAGGCAGTGTCCATGGCAACCAATGGCTCTGCCATGAAAGTATGTGCTCATCTTTCCACGAAAGTTCATCGTTGATCAAAGCACCTTCAATCAATAACTATACATATTAGAAATGTCCTTTGGAAATACGAAACGTTCTGGCATTACCCAAATAAAGATTTTATGAAATGCAACAACATCATTGTTATGTTTATTGAGTGACTAATCACTAAGTATAGACACTGAACGTAGTAGTTAATTTGCTCCTGCTTTACAATGGGCATTATTGCTTTGCGTGTACATTGTGTAATTAAACTGAACAGGAAACATGCTCATCCTAAATGGTTACGTTAAGTCATACAATTGCTATTAACTGGAGTCGGCAAACTAACCTAATCCAAGGGCGTTATAAAGCAATTACTTCTTATTAAAGTTTTGTTTGCATTGAGCAACTATTATCTCGTTGCTATTAGAGACCTATTACTGAAGGAAATATGCATTTAAATTGCATCGCAGATGTGTGGCTGGAAAACCTCAGCATCCCAAGGCCACAAGATGCGTGATTTTAATACATGTGTAATAACAAGGTACAGTCAGTGCAGACTGCCACATGCACGCAACCACTGCTTTAGCAAAATTGTTTGAGAACAAAAATCATGAAGTGCTTCAATGACGTAATGACTCATCTCATCAGTAAAACGTTCGTAATAACAGCGTATATAACAAAATATCAGGGTTCCAGAAATTTTACTATATTTTAATGTTCTAATGTTCTAAAAATATTTAGAAACTATCTCAATTTCCATGACATTCCCTGACTTTATGCAGGTGGTAAGCTTGATCGCGAATGTTGGGTTAACTTTTATTACTGCTTAATTCATAATCAATGTATAGGCTGTTTATGGCTCATCGTTCACTAAGGGATACATTCACAACTGACGAGATAATAAGTGATTATTTTCCAAAATCACTATTTTTTGTTATATTTCTCATGACGAGTATCTTAGTTCTTATTAACGTCACGCGTCCCAAATTATCCTAAATCAATACTAAAAGCGTCATACTGCATTACTCGTATACATTGCAGTGAATAAAAGAGAACCAAAAGTGCCAGTCCTTGTGCTATCACGTACACGCTCTGCATAAAACAAATTATGCTTTAGATGACAAAAACCAACAGCATGCATGAATGGATGAAATGCAGCCTGCATTTCTGTAAAATACATGATCACATGTATGTGCACGTAACTTTGAAAACTATGGAAACTAGAAAGTTTTCGAGCTGAAATCATTGCTTATGCAACTTCGTTATCGAGAAATGGTACCATTAAAGATAACCGTTTCAAACGCAGTCCACAATCCATCGTCTGGGTGGTGAAGCATGTATGGGAATTGCACAATTTCGTAAGATTCTGCAATTCTCAGAAATGACTTGCAAATGTGTCATACCGGGCACGATGTCAAGTAACGATAAAAAATGTGCCATAAATGTTACGTACCAGTGCTTTAAACATTCCCTGACATCACTGACATTACATTTTTAGGTTCAGACAACCTACAATCTACCATAACAAGAATATTACTTATCGATACTCTTGATTTAACCAAACCAACTCACATGTATGCTAAGTTTTCAGTTATGGCAACCAGTCATGCCATCATCTTGTGGGGTTTGACAAAGCTGACACAAGTTGTTCAAACACTTGTTGTTGTTGTGACGAGCTCACTGTTGTTTTATAATTGTAATACAACTGTCTTGTGAGTCTGCGTCTCGACACGCAATTGTTTGTTTATTCTCACAAAGTAAGTTTAATAAATATAATCACTATATTACAGCAAATTCTATGTTATAAACTGACAAATTTGTTTTTAAATTGATAGAACTGCAGTGTTTCAATTTTTAACAGAGCGAAAACGTTTACATTTTGAAATATCTTGCTCAGTTTTGAACATCTGATTCGTTTGATATTTGCAACCTGAAAAAGTGAGCTTTAAAACCTTCGAACACCTGTTAAATAAGCATATTGTACATCACGTGCTTGAGTAACATAATTATTTGATGGTGCTATGTTTTTTCCTTAAAGTTTGGTTTACACAAGTCTATGACGTCAGTTTAATCTGAAGATAACTAAATCTGATGCAGATATCTTGCGGGATCTTCTGCAATTTGTTAATCAATTAAACTTAAGCCACACATTAACCTGATTCATATGCCAATTGCGGCAACTGTTGACAACTATTTTGGAAATAAAATATGCTAATTGCCTTTATCTAAGCCACCCTAATCACAAGCAAATTAATTAAAGTGCACATTATGCCAAATGTTAAGTGCAGGTATCAAAAAAGTTTATTACTATATTTGTGCAAATCCCGTGGGGGAGATGAGTCAGACTTTCACGCACAGGTAGACGATATTAATAATGCATAACAGATATAGAGATTAAAGTTCGCAGTCCCCGGAACTTCCCATCACAGACAATCCCATTGTTACTTTATTCTTTATTCATTATCCGAAGAAACAAACAGAATTTTTGGGAAAAGGCGTGAATCATCAATATGGTTATGTAAATAAACGAAATTAAATTGAGCAAAATACGAGCTCGTATTTACGTTTTCACTTGTGAAACATTGCAATTATTGGATAGAAAATACAAACATCAATTTCCAATTTTGAACAAAACATGCATCACTATGTTGATTTCCTAAAGATTATTCAATTTAAATTGACTTAAGTTCATTAAAATCTTATTTTATGCTTATAAATTAGTTATAAAACAAACATTTAACATAATTATGAACATTTAATTATTTAATTATGAAAATCACCATCAAAGGTGGTTATTTTACTACCGTCTTACAAATAAATATAATTTGGATATGACTTGAGTGTAACAATTTAAAGTTGTGACAACAAAATGTAAAATTTTTGATTTAAAAAAATTGATGTTTGATTTCATCACATTTATAAATTTTTAATCACACTCAATGAATAAAACCCTGATGACCACAGCCGAGTTCAAATAGGATAACACCAATATATTAAAGCCAAATGTAACCAAAAAAAAAAAAAAATTAAAACCAAAATTAAACAGAAACAGCCGATAAGGGCTGGTTTACACGATTCACACAATACAAGATAGGCTTGTATCCAAATTATAAGTTGCAATAAATAATTGTGTGGCACAAAGAATCAAATAACCACCTTAAACACACATCTTGATCTCTAAGGTCACATCGTGGACAGACATGGTTTGCAATCCTGCAACAAGTCCACCTCAGCTACAATCAGAAGAGTTTCAATGAACGGATGCTTTGGTTGCCTGAATTCCAACCCCCAAATGACACAATGTCATGTACCGGAATTCTACCTGGGGACCCTCCGTCTGGTGGGCGTTTATTTAGCTCAACACAGGCGTTGCAAAAACGACCCAACAATGAAAAAGACCCCTCGGTAGCCGAATCAACGCTTTAAATCGCTTTGTTTTCACCTAGAGGAAATTGAATGAAAGGTGCAAACCGGAATGGCCTCCAGCCTACTCGTTTTCACCTAATTTTACACCATTGATAAACACTTCAATCAGTTTCCTGCATTGCAGACAATTTGATGGCGAAACCTTTCCAATGTGGTTAACGTTTCAAGGGTTTTTCTACACAACTTCACTGTTTACTACAGTATACTTTACAGTAGAGGTATGGTCATGTACTGTAGTGTAGTGCGCACTTCATTCATTTAAGAATGAAGGTAAAACAAACTGCTTTTAGAGTAACTGAATTTGTCACCAAACTATAAAGAACCATGAGCTGACTCGCTAAGTTAACCCTGTCAGTATACCCAATGAATTATTATGGAAATTTGCAATAATGTTTCTAAAGCCCATTCAAGCTTTGAGTATGAGTATGGCTAATATCACAAGTGACTATATAACGATATAGGCAATATATATAACAATATAGGCTGACACTGACAAGAAAGCATTCATTTCTATCCTTTTTCAATTTAATTTATTATTCTACAGTCAGCATCAGATGCCATTGTGTTGAGGGTCGACTAACCCAGGTCACTGCAAGCAATGGAAGCAAGACTTAACACATTCTTAGAAAGTCCTCAAAGAAACACTTTGCAAGTCCATTTGAAAAGGCCATTCTGCAACGGAAGATTGACTTTACAGAGAATCAGGGAAGTCGTGCAGACTTCAAGGATAATATATAGGATTAATACACGAGAAGGCATTGATGCTAAAACGAGTATAGGATAATAAAAGTTTCCAAATACAATCCAGTTAAGGTTTAAATTCACTGTTAGAGCATTTTAACGCTGATTTGTGAAAGAAGAGTACATCCGCAATCTTGAATTACTGACAAAAACGTCATTCCTTAAACACGTGTTTAGAATAAAGTTGTTTTATATCCTGCCATTAATCATCGAGGTTATTTGAATCTTATTAGTATTCCAGACCATGTACTTCTAAATTTCAATCGTGTTTGAACACTTTCGAATACATTTAGGCCTAGTTGTGTGATAATCGACCAAAAATACAGGAATAATTACATAATAAAACAAACGGCTGCTTTTGTCCATCAAGCTCAGAAAACCGCCCAAAAGTTTGTCTTCAATGACAACAATACCAAACAGAAGGATTAATGAGCGGATTTCCTGAAGGCGTATGAAAATAATTTTATACATGTTCCGACCCGCCCTGCCAAAAGGAAAAAACAAGGTAAGCAAAAAAAAAAAGATGGGTGCAAATGATATCACGGTTATCGATGGCAATCTATAGCTCGAATTTGCTTTTAGATTCCACGTCAAGATAAGGACACGAGATCTGGCAGACAATTTCTCCAAAATTGCTAAAATGTAAATTTTCTCAATATATCATTGCCGTTGGAAACTTTGAAATTACCATAGAAGTTACCATTAAAGTACTCCAGGGTTCCCATCGAAATTCTCAAGTCGATTACCCAGACTACATTTTAAGTAATTTCCCAGATATTTGCTTTTAAGCCCTGAACTGAACACCTACATGTTTTAACTGTAGTAAAAATTAGAGTTTATATTCTCAAGTTCCCTGGTAGTCCCTGACATTTTCAAGAAGTCGCAGCACGATTTCTAATGGAATTTGCAGGTTATTCCATCACGTTTATGAATTTATTTCAACAAAACTTTGACTTGTTACAAAATTAACAGTCATATCAAAATGACATTTATTTGTAGGACATTGGTAAAAAAACATATGAAAAGCATTGAAATCCATTTCATTTGGCCTTCCAACAGTATGCTACTTGACGAGAAGTTTGAAATAAAAATCTTGTATATAAAAACAAATTCCATGACAAGTGCCTGACTATCGATGGGAACTCAAATTCCCTGATTTTCCAAGTTCTTCCAGGCCATGGGGGCCCTACCTAACACTCCCTAACATCCTTTGACTTTCCAGAAAATTGAAACCCTGTACTCACAACTTTTTAAAGTGAGGCAATTGAACTGAACAGTCCAGTGAGTGTGATTTTTGATTTCCATAATGAGTTTTTTTATAATTTTTAAATCACACGCAATGAATGAATAAGACCCAGATAGTCACAGCTGAGAACACAGAGGATAAAAACCATAAACAAAACCGTAGATCTTTTTGTCTACAACTGGAGCATCTAATTTCACAGCGAATTGATTTGTAACAAGCAACCTTAGCAACCTTTTCAAAGAAACCGGAACTAAACGTGAGCCTAATCCCAAGATCCTCACCTTATCATGATCAATTACAAGATTCAAGCCATTAACAACGTTTTCCACGAAAATGTTCATTAATTATTACTAACAGCTAGCAGCTAGGTGTCAAAGCAAGCGTAGTATATCAAGTGTTTAATACTTAAACACGAGCTATCATTGGCTGGTGTGACAAACAGCAAGCCTTTAATTGCTGCATTAATGGGCAGATTAACATTCAGGTAGTGAACAACATACCAGTACTGGCCAAGAGCTTAATGAGCTGCAATTTTTAATTGTTTGGACAAGTGGGTGCAATTCTATCTGTCAGGATAGCAAAAACGCGCCATTCATAATATGCATTTCATTAAATGTCACATAAAACGTGTGCAAGGACTTAAATAGGTAGTTTATGCAATTTAGCCAAGAAGTATTTCAATACTGTATGTGCATTCGCACAATAAACAAAAGTGCGAGCAAGTCGAGCTCGTCAGTGTCCAGCAACTTGTACTTTTAAAAATGGGACATAATCATTGTTTATGCACGATTGATAGTCAGTAATGCGTTTCAAATAATTGATTTAAATTGAAGCTGCTACAGGTAATTGATGTCTCATATCTTAAAATTATTATACATGTAAAAAACTATACCATTTCCGCTAACTTTCCCAAACATTTCCAATTTATGCGACACCCTCAATTGCTTACCTGAAAAAAAGGAAAAACTAAAATTAGTAAATCAACATTTCATTTCAATGGGGAGTAAAACTATGATAAAGAAAGTTGTGTTATTTGCATGTCATTAATAATACCTTACTTCTAATCAAATACTGCCAAAAGTACAGCTTAAATAGAAAATATCGGATGTGACATTTATCTGCATTTTTGTTTTTATCACAGGGATGCAAAAAAAAATTAATTCCCTACCGGCTGTGGGAAAAAACCGTATCAATCCTAATTGTTCTTGCTCATTAAGTAATATCACTGCTTAATTTCTAGAATCCCAACCAGTACAGCTTACCCAATAATTACAAATTGATACCATCATTCTACATTACATATTTGCTGTCATTAATATGAATATAAACAAAACATCTCATTGGTTATTAAATGAATAACGTGTTATTTACTAGAACAGAATATTGCCATTCAAAATGACGCATTCATTTACTTGTAACCATTGAAATCAGATAAAATCGCATAGTAAAGGTAAATAGGGGAGATTATCTGACCAGCTTAGGGGCGATTTTGAAAAACATTTACAAGCAGTTTTATCCCCCGTGCTTTATAATGCAACGCAATTAAAAGATCTTCACTTGATTATCAGTATCACATACAGCTCTCTATATGAAATCTTCCCCATGAGGTCAGTAATCCCGTTTCATTTCCTCGTCTTTACTGCCCAGGGGAAGTATTTCAAAGCTTTATAAATGCTCCTTAAATCAGGTGGACCTTTATCTCCTTCAGAACTATGAAGTAAGAAATTAAAAGATTAATCGAGATGGCCACATGAACTAAATTCAAAAAAGTTCATTCTTTGGCTTTTCACGATTAAAAAGCACATGGTACGTGGTACATATGCGAGTGTCGATATAACCATCCATGCAAATGAAACCTAATTAACTTTTGAAAAGCAATGAAAACAGTTCCTGTTGCATCAAGGCTGTTAATCATGAAATGTTTTTATACATGATGATGATAAATTGCATAGCGCCATCTGCGGGCTCAATCTAGAATTGTTACTGTATGAATTGTGTTCAATCACATCTATGGGGCGAGAAAATTCGAAAACTTTACATTGGTACAAGCCATTCCTTGAATTTGAATCGAAAACTACTTAAGATACCCGAGTACGTACTGTAATCAAGGTAGATATTGAAATACACATGAATGAAGTAAAGACTGCCAAGCACCTTGGTCGCACCCACTTTAAACTTAATAATGGCGATATACTACATAAATATTGAAAAACCTTTTCGATAAATAAAAGTGGCTACAGAAAAACATGCCCGATTCGATAAAACTAATGAGTGTTGAAGTGAAACCGCATAAAAAGTGGTTTAGTTAAGCATTATCTTTAGCCAAAGTCGATGGATGTGAAACCGCCATAAAATTCAAATAAAAAAATGAATTTCTTATCCTTATTTCCAGCGAGTAAATACATATTCTGTTGATACGTCAGACATTCGACAGGTGAAAAACCAGCACCTCCAGATGTTATGGCATCAGTGTACTCAGATTAGATAAGACAGGTTAAAGATTAGCTTTCGTTCAGCAAGTTGAATAAAATTGAACATGGGAAATCCTACAAATGGAGCGAAGTTCAAGTTCGTTTGATAAAGTAGATCAATTCATATCGAGCCACAAGTACATTCACGAAAGATAGCACTTTGTGTACATTTCAGTTGGTTCAATAGAAGATGTAAGATCACTGTATGCTACGACTAATGATCACTTCCTTCAGGATAATTTATAATTCCCACCTTTGTGTAATTTAAATGTGTATTCCGAAGTAGCTTGAACTAAATTTTTGGTAATTTATCCAGGTTTGGGAAGCAGGGTAGTAATCATCCAAATAATAACGATTGATGAAAGAAATGTCCTTATCCAGAAAAACATTTTGGCCAGCAATTTCCCAACAGGTTACCCTTTAAATACGAAAGTGATATTTTCCAGGTCTACAGCACCATACATGATTACAGTGTTATCTAGAGGTGCTGCATAAGTACAGCTTAGTAAACAAGCAAATAAGTAACCAAAAATTGACGAGAGTCGTGCCTCGTATAATATTGGTTGTTGAAGATAGTACTAACACTAACTGAAAAACTATTTAAATAAGTGCGGTGCCAAAAAAGTACCTAGATGCACATAACATTAATGTCAATGTTACAATTCATCAGTTTTTAGGGTCCAGCGTTCCAACTGTGTATCCACCTATTTACCCGCTTCACCTAATGGCCCAAATACGAAAAAGCAATTGACCACGAAGGCTTCAAAAAGACTTAAGGAATCCCCCGCCAAATTACCATAAAATGGAAATCAAAATGAAGAACGGCTGCCATTAAAATATTTGCAAATAGAGCGGATGCTGCACCAGGACAATGCATTGCAGGCCGAGTGTCAATGTGAGAATTGAGCCAATAGAAATGCCGCAACTTACAGGCTGAATTATTGTTTTATTGAAATATTAGCCTATTAAGCCATGTTTTTCACAATGTAATTAAGAGCTGGCCTACACAGGAATATAAAAGCCAGCTAAAATTACGATAAATAATCCTGAATAAGGTCAAGCAGCTCAGAAATGGAATTGGAAAAAGATTTATGACAATGTGCCGAAAAACCGAGTATTTATAACCCCGGGACCAAGGTATGGCATTGCAATTCCTTGCTAGGTCATTGTAAACGGAAGTAAACATGGCAGAATGATGAGAGCATTGATGGGAAAGTGTGCCATACTGTTGATGACACAGGACTGGTATAGGTGCACTGACCAGCAAAGCAGCATGTGCTCAGTCAATGGCAATTTTGTTTCAGAAATTATTTTATAGCTGCATCGTTAAAACATAAACTTGTGGAATTGGTTTATGTTTCAGTGCCATTACCAGCCAGGAGGCGTGCCACTTCGAGATCTCCACCATCTCATTATGCAAGAAAACTATTCAAATTACACGCGCATTACGCCCTTTAGAAATTAGATTTATCTCCCTGAACTCCTTCCCCACCCTACATTAAAGTGTCTTTAATATGCACTGCTTTTAAGTGAGTTACACCACATACTGCTTACATCTACAAATAATATTTTCTGTAGCCTAAAAGATTTCGCATCGACGCTTTTTCAAATACCAAATTGCAGCCACTCACCTCAATAAATAGCAAATCGAATCGTTAAAAATGATTTACGGATTTCAGTTTTAAAGAGAATATAACGGTTTATTTTTGCTGCAATCAAGACAGCATCGTAATTTCAATTTGCATAATAGCTGTATCTTGAAAATAAATATATACTGAAAAACATAGGCATCTAAATGATCTAATATCAATTGTTTTTTAAATAAAACGCTATGTTTACATGCAAGCTTCATCACGCCTAAAGTTCGTCTTACATCAAGTCACTCGACTCGAGACGGGAGACATGACTTGCCTTAAAGCCTGTCAGCGCTAGTGACATGATTTAAAACATTCAGAATCTTCTGCATCATGACATAAAAGCGCTCGCTATATGTAAGATAAATATATAAGATAAAATAAAAGAGTTTGCTAAAAACCAAATACAACATAGTTTTTCCTATACCTTTGCAATGGTGCCTGATGTAAGGGTTGGGGCCTCAACAAGGGATATCTCATCTCAAGTAAAGCTTGTTTATAAACTGTTGTTATGTGCAGTGACCAACTTCATTGATTTGAGGTGCCTTGAATCAAATACCCAGTGCAGATTCTCATATCAGGAACACTCAGTTCATGGTATATGAAATATGTGACCCATTGATTTCTTAGCTAAAGGCACCTAAAAGACTGCATATAAACACAGTAAAGGTTACCACAATTTAAACATGTAATACATGTACATTGCAGAAGCGCCTCCTAAGGCAACTCCTTCAGTTGTTGAGGATAGGATTACTGTCATGTTTTCATGATTTCAGTTCAAGCATCTAAGCTAGGCAGACAAATTGCCTTCCCATGCTTGGGCGGTCAATTTAATACCGAATTCAGAATTACAGTCTTAATAGCAGGGAAATCCCCACGCGCTATTGTCTTCGAGGATTAATAATTCACTATGGCACCCCATAACCTAAAAAACCAAAGATAGGGTTAGTGCGCAATTTCAAAACGATTTAAGCAACTGGTCAAACCGAATTTCCCAGTGAAACAACCTATCCTTCATAACCAGGCGTGGGAGTTTTTTGTGGCAAACCAATAAGCCATGCATTATTATATTCCGTATGACAATGCTCCAGCTTCCGACCCCTCAATTACGAAACAGTTAGGGTCAAGCAATATCGGCATGGAGAAATCAATTAAAGACTGATTTTTTAGACGTCGGCATGGAAATTGACCTGATTTTAAATAGCCATTGCTGGATGAAATTTCCAGCTGGTAGGCTTCAAGTAGTTCATTCAAGGCCTACTTGTACCAAATATGTGTAGATGTACCAGCATGGGTGCTGGTTGATGGCACCTTTGACTCCCCGCTGGTTGAAAACAAGGGTGAAACTAATGAACTGGAATTATTTGAGATAAACAGATGGGCAAGGCGTTTCCTTACCTTTCAAGTTACCTAATACAATGTAGAGGAATACCCAATATGATAGATAACACCTGCATAGACTGCACTGCATGGCTATTAGATAAAGTCATAATATAGTCACATACACTGTACATGGCCATATATGGGAAACATGGTACACTTTTTAAACTTGTCCGCCATACCTGCAATTATTTAATTGCCAAAATATTCACTATTAATTACATGGAAATCAATGATTCGAAAAGCAGTATAATCAACCTATCAAAGTGATTCCTGTAATTTTATTTTGTACACAAATTCATTGTTGCTAAGCTCTATTTTAACGTTCATTTGATATGTATTGATCTCAAATTCTAACTGATGACTGTAAAAATTATTGTAATGAATATTTACATGTATGAGTATGTATTGACATACAGTGTACAGGATGATATCAACAATGCACTTGTATGGCCAAACCACAACCACATGTACATGGTACATCTGCGTCCTAGTTGGTTCCAGCTCGCTTTTGTTCATAAGGTTTATTTCATGGATGAAAGAAATTTTATATTCGAAATTAAAATGCTCGCTTCCATTATCCCAGCGGCTTTCTGTTGATAATTACGTCTCTCATAATGCAATTTTCCCAGGCGAATAAGTCCCAATAATACGTTAATTATTGTCTCCATGAAAGCCATTCCCATTAACTCAGTGCAGCGTCGAGAAAAAATAAACCTTGTAGGAAGAGACCTTGTAACGTCTGGAAATATTAATAACAACATGGGTTTAATTCGAAAGAAAGCCTTTGGTGAATGCCCAGCACTAATTTTTCCAACAGGAATGTTGTCAACAATTGCAAATACGATTTCCAGTGGTCATTTATTTCGGGTGAGGCAAAACTTTGATATCTTTCATAGCGCGCTTAGCCTTGGTTTCGTATTGAAAATAAGCTGGTCATGCCTTCACCACTATATTTAGACCAAACGGTACATTCTCAGATATTTTTATTATCAAATATTCGAACAAGAATTTCTGCGCAGCAGGTTTCACCCACATATTGCACTCTCAAATAACGCATTCTTGAAATGTCCATATGCACAATTACATCCGTTAGATGGAAAGACATGCTTAGATATGCTGGAATTTAAAATTGCATCATGTATTGGCAATAAAATGCATTGCATTAAAATTACTTCAGACGATTTGAAAATATGATTCCGTTATCAGAAAATAGCGTGGTTCTACACGTACAGTGTCCAACCCATTTTTGGGTTGGGCATCTAAAGAGTTGGTTTTGCTTTACTTGCATTTTAGACTTTATGTCTAGGTCCTAAAGATACTGTAGATGTTGCAATGCTTATAGCAAATGAGAATTAAATCGCTTTTGCACTCAATAAAGAACATTATATGGCATAATTTCAACATTTTTAATATTCAATTCATATTGGCCAACGTAATCAAGCATTACCCGTAATACAAGTTTCATTAAATTTTAAAATGAACGTGCCAACACACTGTGATGAGAAATGTGTGTAATAACCATATAAAATTTATAGATTAAGGCTACCATATCATCTCTGGATAAAGTCCTCAATGGGTTCTTCAACCTAGTACTAGTCAACGCCCGCCATACCACCGCTCGCATAAAGAATTTGAGCAGATTAGGCACCAATCGTTATTTATTTGCCGAAAATCGATTTTCAGCAACATGGGTTCATTCACCATGTTGCATCTTTAGCTACAAAAATTGGCTAAATCAACATTTGTGAAACAGATCAACCCGATGGAAAAGCCATATTGGAACTTGTATTTGTTACCCATTGATACTGCAGCCATGCTTGGTTGATTTCATGAGCAAATTCATGAGGGTGGACATGGTAACATCAAAAAAGTATAGCCTAGTAGTTACCTGATCGATACATTCATATTGGATATCGATTCTATCAAGATTGGACGAAACGTGCAGTACATTGTTATAAAGTGGGTTAGTTGTGAATGTTAAGGTGTTCGACATCAAAGATTAAGAAGAGCGAAACATCACAGAATACAGGTTAAGATAAGGATCCATGGGAACCCATACGAGGATTACTTAACCCCCACGAAGCATCATGTGTGTCCTTATTCTGTAAATACCAAGGTCTTCAAACAAAAGAAACAAGCTATTTTTTGAATTTCACAATGTTGCATTTCCCGGATTTTCCTGCACAGACCTGGTATAAACTAAATTTCGCAGGTAAAAGTGGCATGGGGGGAAAAGCAGCAACTATTTAGGTTAATTGATATAAGTTAAGGAAGAGATAATTCTCGTTTTGCGATGGCATGCAGTCTTGAATGCCGATCTTTCAGACAGAAATCAGGGCAGATATTCGGCAAGCAGACTGTCACTCACTGCAAAGATCAATTACGTTTAATGTTTGATTAAGCCACAGGCATGCGCTTCGAGCGTATTACTAGTTCAATCAATAATTAAGTTGAAACGTTACTCTCCGAAGCTCAATAAAAGTTTTATTAACCGACATTTAACCGTAGCATCAATGTAAATCGGGGCCACTAACAATGAAACGAACTCACAACCCAATTGCACACGTTAATCAAACATCACTTCTACTGTATAAGCTTAAACTGCCATCTCCAATCGCCGGGTTAGATCAGAATGAATGAAACTAAGTTTCCATCCAAGTCCATTCCAATCTTGTACCAAAATCGGCTTATCAGAAAGCTGTGTTTAACCAAAACAGCTTTGTCATCAAGACCATTATCTGTATTTCAGATAAAATATTCGTTTATATATAATGTCAACCAAAATAGCATATATGGCATATTTACTAAATAGCAAATACTTCTGCACTTTGATTGTACATTTCCAATCATAGGGTGCCTGGTCAGATTTTGTATGAAACAACCCAGACTTTTGCAAAATTTAAACCACGCTTTTTTAAAGATTGACACATTTTCACTTCAGAAACCCATAACCATACGTGGCCTATCACATTTTAAATTTAAGGATTCAACAATCCGTTAGTATTGCAGCATGTGCATTCCCTTGGTAAATACAGGCTACCACTGAATTGACATACGCAACAACAATCTTACATGTAGTTGCCCACATGACAAACGATACTGCATCAACATGCCATCAACAAACTGATTGCATAGCCCTCAAATATCGGTCATTTTTCATTACATATCCTGCAAGCTGCCCTGCGTTAATATCCCAACATCAACCTTGACATTGACTAATCTAATGAGAAAAAACTCTGATTAACCCCTTTGGATGGCTTTGCAAACACCATACAGCGGCAATGCGCTTCACTTCCCTTCATTAATTGATATTTTCAGGGATGGGAGGGGAATTCTAATATAGGTTCGCATGGAAGGAAACAGGCCATTCGACTACTTTATAGCACAAGTGGATTCCTGCATAGTTATAAGCCGCATAGATTCTACGAGCCAAGCTGTGGGTGCAGTCTATTTATAGAAAGCCTGGATCAATATGGGAAGGTTGACTCCGGAGGAATAGGCTTCTTCGACCCAACAAACATATGGATTTGTAGCCTACAAGCCAAAGCTGGCTCATCGGATCCCAGCTATGTCTGCCAACTATAAAAGATGCAAAGAAACCAGATTCCTCGCTGTTAACATTTTGGAAACCTTGGATATCATCCATCTTTGCAGATAACATTTCGTCCATTTCATCCAGGATGGTTTCTTTTGAAGATAAGAATTGGACCAATTCTCACAGCACCACGACATAAAAGAGGATTTATGACAAGCATTCAATACGCCATCTCCATGCTGACCACCAGGGGTGTCCCACCAAGGTCAGGTTTTATATCTCTCGCATAGCTGGATAGAAAACATGCATGATTTTCTTGTGTATAATCAGTACATCTGCCTATTTCGATTCTTTCTTCAAGGAATTTTCATCTGGCCACCAAAATTCCAATGCGGTTGAGAGAAATATCAATTGAAGATTTGAATTATTAAAACGATCTGTACCAAGAAGAAGTGCAAAGAGTAGATTATTCATGCAACATGATCTATGAACCAAGTCGAACAATTATCCAAAGTGCACCTCTACAATACTGCTTTCTTTATGCTTAATGCATAAAGTATCAAATAAACGTTGCAACATTTTGTTAAATTAACTCACAAACATGCATGTACGTCTGGCACATAT
>JAQFYZ010001389.1:0-24158 GCA_034695085.1 Cylindroiulus punctatus | reverse complement strand
TCAGAATTGCAATTTCTCATTCTAACAAAAAATCGTCACTTAACATCGTACATTTCCTTAGAGCTCGATGCCATGAATCCTGTATATACAGTGTACATGTACATACAGTATGTCATTTCTAACTACACATAATAATTTTCCAGTGAATCATCATATTATGCATATCACTAATTACTAATTACTGTATTAATAAAAGATACGAAGGATATCCATGTTCATGGCTATCTATAACGATATATGTGCATGGACAATCGTTTCTTACATGATGAAGTCACTTGACTGATATGGTAAACCAGTTATTCCCAAACTTTTTCCTCCTCGCCCAAAAAATGCATTGTACCCTATATACATGCAGGTAAAACTAACTGCAGGGAAATGATTGACTCTAATAATACTAGTTATCAAATAGCAAGTACTTTACCAGTAAATTATGTCTTTATCATACAAACAACTATTTTTTGGTTTTGTTTGGACAAACAAAAAAACTATCAACCTGGAAAATTCTAGGAATTTTAGGTTCGACTTGAAAAACTGAAAACTAATGAATGTGAATTGGAACCTGGAAATTTTCAGTATCATTTTGTGTTTTTTATATATACGTCTGAAAGACCAGCGCAAATTCTTTACCCTTAATGAATTCCACCATTCCCAGTAATGAATCCTTGTCTTTTTCAATTGCACACTAGTTTTTAACTACAAGTTAATATCTCTTTTGCAAAATGCCAGGCCCGAGGCCCGAGCAATCCTGAAAACCTCAAATCTAATTCACGATGTTTTTTCTCATTTCTCAGGTTGGAAGCATCTCTTGCACTGCGTCTTGTCCGTAACAGCAGCCATGTTCTGCAAAGAGCAAGGCATTACCGTAATTGCTCTGTGTGCCATCTATGAAATCTTCATTGTACAAAAGGTACGTGTTCGAGTATTTCGCTCATAGGTCGACACGAGCTGCAGCTTCAACAATCTTTTTTGTCTTCTTCGGGAAAAAAATCAATATTCTCACTCATTTAGCTTTGCATTTATACACATGCTCGATCGACAAAATTGAATTTTTGCAAGACGGCCATCACCCTCATCACCCATCTTCTGGGGTCCAGAGGTTAACACCGTGCCTCTTAGCACCGTCCAATAGGAGCAGCTAGGGCTGATGAGCGGAAATCGTTGCATTTATTGCCGCTTTTGTTTCGGCCCATAATTTCATCCATTTGTTTGGCAACCATTTCCCGTTGATCGCGCAATTTTCTCGCGCTACTGTAACGCCTATCGGAATTGCCTATCAGCCATAATACCCGAGTACGTTATAGTTGCAGCCCTAACTGCCTTTTATGGCGCTCCATCATACATGCATTCGGAATTGCAAATCTTTTCACACAGTGTGGCGACTGACCATTATGGGACCTACACAATCTTAAGGTCGCTCGTTTCAAATGCGCTCGGCCTTTATAGTGTTTGAGCGCTTTTGTGTCCATTCGCTCGGCTGATTTCAGTGCTGTTCGTTTGTTCCGTCCATTTGTTGCTGCTGTCGCTGATGGTCTCTATTGACCGCCCCGGGTTAATTGGCTAATTCCACGCGCAAAACTAGCGATTGATTTTTGTGCACCGCCACATTTTCAACTTTCGCAAAATGCATCCAACCTCCGTTCTTGCGCCCTTCGTCCCTTAACACTGGGCAAAACTTTGTTGCTTTTTTAAGTTTTCCAATTCGACCAGTAGCATCGCAGCTAAACGATCGTTTTCTTGAAGGGGATGCTTTTAATGTTCGAGAACTATGACATCATTTTAGGGGTTGGCCTGGATGGAACATGACCAAACAATATTCACTGCTCTAAATTTGCTCAAGATTGTGTAATCCAGCCCTACTTGTCCAGTAGACAAGAAGTCACATGCCGAGCTGTCGATATCTATATACTTTTTATTTTATTTGTGAGTTTATCCTAACCTAAAAATGTATTTTTTTTCAACGGGCCGCATTTGACCACAGGCAATCACTGCCAGCTCTAGTGACATGCGGAGAAAATCACTTACTATTCTGTTCGACACCCCACAGTCAGCAGATGTACAGATGCTATGCAGTGGTGGTGGATGGATTATAAGCACAATAAAGGGAATTCCAGAGATTACAGAGATTGCCTGCGTAAATTGGTCCATAGTTGCAGAATTTCAAGTCACCCACATGTAAATCGAAGTAAAATTCGATGATTTTTTCCATGTGTTATTCATCGACACCATCGAACTGCGTGCATTCCCTCAATTTTCAATGTTATTATACTAGTCTGATAATATAATTCAGAGCAAATACTCCAAATCAAAGCTTCAACTCAACATTTTTAACAACAACCAGAGTAATGTAATCAATTAGTCGCCTGACTAGTTGGCGTTGAATTTGTTGGAAATAACTACATCGATCGATGTACTCTTAATTTTCTAGGATAGTCATTGGTTTTTTTCTATTCCATAATTCGTTCGCGTATAAGTTGTAAGAACTAGACTTCCCCGCAATAAAACTTAATCCTTCATTAACCAATTTTGAATTATTTTTTTCTTTTCATTTTTTTCAGCTCCGACTTTGTGATTTTTTCCATCCGTTTCAAAGTCTTGTCTCCATCAAAAGTGGATTGCCGTCTTGGCTACGTGATGCTTTCCTCAGGCTACTGTTTCTTCTCAGTTGGGCAATGTGTCTCCTAATGATCAGGGTCCACATCATGGGTTCTCAATTGCCAGTCTTTACGAGGTAAGTTCAAAATGTATTTACTTTGCCCCTAATTATACCCTGTCTGTAGATTGGACGATTAATTAGATCACTGATGATTCGGTCTATTTGATAAAGTTTAATGACATTGATGTCATGAGCAAACTACCAGTTGAACCGAGTTTTATGACAAAATCTGACCGTAGAAGTCTTGTCAATGGAATGTCCATTGTTGGTCATTTTTAATCTCCAAATGAATAAAAACGCATTAGAGTGTCAACGCTGGTATAAAATCTTGTTTAAGGGGTCGTTCATGTATCAGGTCATCATATACTAAGATTATGCCCTATGAGCAAGTGTGCGTCACCTAACGGCTTGTAGGGTGGCAGTCATTGCCTGGCGGTTGTGAATTACATTTTTAGGTTAAGTTAGGTTGGGTTAGCCGCAAAAAAGAAAAGAAAAAAACGAAAAAAAGGGGTAAATTGCGGCAGCTGGCACATGTGCCATTCTTGTGACAGGTAGGGTTGAAATATGTTGTGCCCATTTGGAGGAAGGCAAAATCTGTACTACATTCCTTGTTGGGAGAATGTCTTAATATAATTGTTTGTAAAATAATCAGATACCCTTGATATCAAACGTTCTTTTTTATTTTTACTTTATGTTGGGTAAGATACGAGGCGTACTTAGTGTATATGTGCTGGCCCACGCTCGGATGGACAAAAACTTTGTCGTTATTGGTGCACGCGACTTATATGACTAACTTAAATTGAAAAGCCCAGCTGGCAAGGGCCCTAACCTTTGTGCTAGCAATATAGAAATGGCTATTGGATTTCGCAGGAACGTCACGCAATTTCGACCGCACCAAAGTTGCTTACTGTTTCCCTCGTAATAGATATAAAAGTGCATGCCACATTCCCCACTACATGGATTGCCTTGCACTATTAGTTGCGAGTGCCTGCTTTTGAGGCGTTTGCAGGTGTCGTTTCCCAACTATACGCGGCCTACTTCACCGAGCCAAAGTGAAAAGTTTGGATATTAAACGCAGAGGGTGAAAACGAAATGAAATTTTTTTACAAGCCTTATATGGTTGTCGAGAAACATGAAAAAGATTAAGGGGGGAGTTGAAGAAAGCGAGGAAAATATCACCTAGATGCATAAACATAGTTTTATGCTAAGCCCAGGTTAAGTCCTAGGTGATAATACCTGGATACTAAATCGGCTCAAATCACATTTGAATATTTTCACACGATATTTAAAATGAAACGTTTATGCAGTAGTAACACGACATTAGGCATACAGGTCCATTGCAAATTACCTCGCCAATTGCTTGCCCGGGGTAAATACAGGATGTCTGGCTGTTTTGAAAACCTGGAGAAGACAGGGAATTTGAAATGACCGAGAAACCTCAGAGAAACTAATGCTTGAAATCTGTGGGTGTATTTTGGTATTTTTTTTACTCCTGAATAATAGAAAGTTGTCTTCCCATAGCGGCCATCAGCTAGCAGTGATTGCCTGAGAGTAGGGGGAAAGTTTAAATCAGGAAATACATTGTCATGTTAGTCTAGGCAGGGTGTTAATGTAAATCTGTTTAATTACAAAAAAAATTTAATAAAGTTAGATCATGGCAGCTTTAACGGGTGCATTCTTGTACATGTTTATGCGAAAGCACCTTCGATACCTCTATCATTCCATAAATTGGATTATAAACAAACCAGTTATCATCACCACAGTAATCCCCATCCAACGACACACCCTGCATATCGCTCCCTATTTTTAAACGTATAAAACTCGTTTCAGATTGACAGCATTCCAACGAATATGATCGAGTTACATCATTTCAAGCATTCGTAATGACAAAGCAACTCCCATTCACTCGACGTTGTTTATTTAGTTGGATTGAGCTGCTTATGATTCACGCATGATTATGCCATGTGCAGAAATGATTAGTCCTAATGTATAGGAAATGTTCGATGCAACGAGCGCGCTATCAAATCAATGTTGAGGTTGAAAGGCAGCTAATCCAGAAAGGGAGAGTGCGCTACAATAGTGATCAGTCACAGAAAACATCTGTTGCTGTCAGCGCTTGGAAATTGTTCATGTATACCAGCAGATAATCGATGCAAAAGTTTGCCTGCCAGTTTCTTTCATGGCTCATTTCATGTATAGTAAGGCTGGCTGGCATTGTAGGTCGAAAATTCCCAAGTGCCCCAATTTCCTAACCAACATACGATACAGTGTCTTCGAAATGCACCACCACCGCAATACTTAAACGCTTCTTAATGTACGGTGCAGAAGGAAATTTAAGCCATTACCAGTTTCATCAGAGAGCTGAGAAACGTAAAACCACGATGGGCTAAGAAAAGTGCGGCTTTTATCCGAAGAAAACCCCGAGGATTTGGGGCCGTTTCATTACTAGCCATTTCATTATGAGGCCAGAAACAGTGGAGGCCAACCCAAAAGGCCACCGAAATGAAACGTACCTTGTTAGGATCCATAAATTATGGATATGAGCCAGCTCGCCTTCTCGCCCAAAAAATAACTGAAGAAAAAACGGTATAAAGATAATCCTCTTTGCATCGCAGCCTGCCTGCATGAACAATGTATGCAAAATGTAATATTTAGAATGCCCCTATAGACCAAAACAGAATACCACACCATATAGTGGATAAGAAATCCCCGTCGTAGGACCTGACACGGTGAAAAATGTTTTCAAGAAATTGATGACATGTCTACAGGGGATCTCCTCCATAAAAGTAAATTAAATTTGCGGTCAAATAAATTGTGCATTGCCTAACTACATGTAAAACTATGCGTGGTTGGCCAATTGTCTATCATTTGTGTTGTCTAATTGTATGAGTTGTCTTGGGAAAGTCAACTTGATCCAAAAACGAACTGCTCAACTTAATGTGATGCAAATGGACGCATGCATGCAGACTGTTTACGAAGGTTGTTCACAATTTTATAATTTTAAAAACATGCTGTATTGAAAGTGGACAGACAGCCCCCAATTAGCGAACTCTAACCGTGTTAAGGCGACACGTGACAAACCTGTAAAAATGCTATAAAGTGCTGCATGTAATGGGTATTGCTTGCATGTACGATCCTGCGTGCAAATGTGAGAAACAAAGAGCAAGCTGCATTTTCATTGCTTAATTAAATCATGAAAGTTGGGTGTAAGACTGTTAAGTGACACGTTTGGCACGTGTTAAATTAGAGTTGCCAAATTCCGAAAGTGCATTTGCGTGTTTCATGTTAAACAGTTCTGTCGTGGTCACGGCTAAAAGTCCATACTCAGAAACTATGGCAACCTCATGGAGATTTCCTTGCAATATGTCAAAACTGTCGGCATCCTGGTTTGGATTTAAAATATGATCGTATGATTTATACTGCTTTCAATAAGCTTTATTGGCTGAATCAATTATGGTCTTTATAAGAAGCAAAAAGGATGGATCTCGTGTGTTTATGAAATGCACTCGATGAAGTGAAAGCTGTACTAATTGTGGAATTGAGGCTGCTTAGAAAAATAAATAATAATAATGGGTTTGTTTTCTTAGTATTACTTCGACAGCGGTTTGGGAAAACTTTGGCATGTTAATTAAGGCTCTCTAGGGAATCCGGACTAAATGATTCGGATTAGTGTGATCGTGTGGTTATATGGGATGGGGCAGAAACGATTATGAGATTTAAATTTGATGCTGCTTTTAACATAATAGGATGTGGTCAAAACGCACACCAATGTGTAGAGGGGTTCCTATATTCAGTGAAAAAAAAATTGTGAAATTTGAAACTTACTTCAATTGTATCTGAAGACCTACAGTATATAGTTATGAGCACGCCTGTTTTTTACCTTTGTGTTTATACAGGAATCTGAGCTTTGATTGAAAAGAATGGTCTGTCAATAAGGTGCGCATCCACTTTTGTCAGTTGGCCTACTAACATGTACATGGTATAGTGCAAGAATAGCAGTTTGATTTTATATCCCTAAGTTGGTTTTTTCCTTCCGTTATAGCATGTGTTTAAAGAAAATGTTCGTGAAGCGAGGCCAGTGTATTTACAGAGTACAGGTCGATATAGTGAATCAGAAAAACTTAAATAAAAAAGCAGCAGTCTAGTTATACAACACACGATGTCCATTAGTAGGGAATGACCGGAGCTATCCAAAATCAATTTTTATTCTTTCCTTATAAAAGGGAGTAAAGAAAAATCCATGTAATATCCTGTTCAAACGACTGAGCGTATCTGTGGATAGAATTCTTCGCATTATGTTTTCTATTTACACTGCACAATAGTGCTGGGTTATTTCAAGAAGTTAATGGCTTGAACTTAATCCACACTGTGGCCAGCGTAGCCGAACATTTTTATACCATTCAGTGAATGTCCATTCTTACTGCTTTATTCCTGACTATTTTTTTAAACTCTTTTCTTTTTATTTCTTCTATACTTTCTTTTTACGCACAACCGACGCGTCCAAACTGTAAAGCTTTAAGGAAATCGATCGACACATAAAAAATATTACGGATACGTAACGCAGTGCGAGCTAACCCATCAAAAATTAAGTGCTCCCTCAGTACCCGCTAGTTAATTTCTCTTCGATAGCATTAAATATAACAGTAATGCGTTTGATTTGTCATTCAAAAGTCGTTTGCAAATTACGCCTTATGCGCTCGGAAAACGTAAGCTCATAAGCTCATCAAACATATCCGAAGAGTCATAACTAAGTGTCAAAGAGTTCACCTGCGAAGTATAAAAAGGCAATAAGAATATTTTATAAGTTTCTGAGCTCGTAATTGATTTTGCACTCCGATGCTTCCACAGCATCGACAGCCATGTCTGACAGGATGATATAGCTAAGCAAATTATAGCATCAAACGGCAAATTTAACAACTTATTATCCGTTAATATATTATATATTTATACCTTTTTTAACCTTGCTGAGAAGGCAGAGTGGGCAGAGCAGGGACTGTTCTGTAATCCAGTCAAATTATGCTCATTGCTATTACATGTACATCACGTTAGTCTTTTGACAGTATACTACTGAAAATATTCTTAATCTTAATCAGAAACTTTTCATCTTTCATATTTTCAAGGACCCAATGTACCGAGTATTGAAGTACTGTATCATATTGCATTTCTGTATCTTCATCAATCTTGTTTACAATTTTATACAAAACGTTTGTGTTAAGTTTGGATTTTTTTTTTCTATTTAAGGTTTGACAACCCAGCGTCCGTAGCACCAACTCCCACTCGACAGTTAACATACAACCACTTATTAGCCATCAACGCTTGGCTATTGCTGTTTCCTTGTAATTTGTGCTGTGATTGGACAATGGGTACAATTCCTCTGCTGGAAAGCCTTTGGGACCCACGAAATTTAGCAACTCTTGCCTTCTACATTGTGGTGGTGCTGTTGTCACTTGTGGCCTTCAAGTCTAACTCTCGACAAGGAAGACTCGTCCTAATGGTAAGTCAAGTTACCATACACGCGTTTAATTTTATAATTCGACAACATGCAGTCGGAGAGTTACATTGTCATGCAAAGGATCAGGGCATCCTCGTGATACTCCTGTTCAGGGAACCTAAAGCCATTACTCCACTAGTGAGTGTGTAGTGCTACATATACATAATTGTTTGTAGTACACATATTTTTGGCTGTAATTTCACTATAGTTAGGATTATTTAAACTTATATGAATGAGTTACTTATTGGGATCAATATTCAACTTATAATAGTGGCGTATATAAAACAAAGTTATCTTTAATTCTAATTTTGAGACGATAACATTGGAAGATGACACTCCTCTACCAACTGGCATATCTTTGCTGACTGCAGGATACTGAATTGAATGGAAGTTATTATCTTTACAATACAGGGAGCAGAATTCATCTGCAACAGCTTTTGTGTAAAATCAATTTTTATAAACAACATTTAAGGAAATATGCACTTTGATTCTGAGAAGTTTTGCTTTAGAGTATTGATCGATATAACCATGACAAAAATCGTTCTCTGAAGTGAAATATACAATTCTAAGTATATTATATGCATAGAAAAGAGATGTTTTGAATATGCATTCCAAACACTATTTCTACAGTAGATACCCTCGAATATGTGTTTTATATTATATATTAACTAAAACCCTGATCACTCACCATGTCCTTGTGGAAAACAGACGTTAAGAAGAATAACATTCACTTGTTGGGTTTTACTTCGGAATATGCCCTACTCCCCCGTAGACACCATGAGAACGCGAGCTTCATTTAACGGCCCGTGGGTTGGCAATGATTTTCTGACCTTTGAACTGTTGAATAAAGAAATCATATTTTAGGTTAGGTTAGGTAGAACACAAAATAAATAAACGCACATAAAAACTGGTGTCATCCATGTACCACCTGTACAATTACAAGTGAGGTTAAAATATTTTGTGCACATTTGGAGCAGGATATATATTGGGTTATAAGCAATGGTTGTTTTTGAGAACGCATAAAAGAGAAAAAAAAGCTTTTGCTAACAAAGCTGTATAAGCTTTTACCGACTTTTATTTTCGAAACAGTTTTTAAAATGAGCGATGATGTGTGCTACATGCCCATAATTCTTCTAGAGATGTGATGGTCTCTAAGAAACCTTCAAACAACGACAAAGTTCAATCATTTTCCCAACAAGTTTATAAAAGAAGAAATAAATTTAATCGAATCAAGTGAGACACTGGGCTGCATGAGAATTTTTTTGTTCTCGTGCAATTGTCAAGACAGAAAATATCCAAATAGAGGGTGCGAAAATTTCATTTCGCAGATTGACTGGAAAGCTCTCAACAGACAAAGCCTTTTGCGTCACGCTCGAAATAGTGCAACAACTGAAATGGATTATTTTCGAATAAATAAGTCAGCCGCTAAATGTTTTAGATAACTGTTGATGGCTGGGGGCCTGGTGCTATGGGGTCGCACTGGGCTTTGCTGTAGCAGCTAGGGAAAGACCGAGCTGAGTGATTTGAAGATTTATTCAATTGAAGCTCAGATCTGGCAAAGTTTTTCAATTACTCATAGGGAGAGGTTAAGAAGGATTTGTGATTTACTGGCAATTCACGCTGGCATAAATGTAATATAGGAGATTGGTTGGCGTCAGTCAATGCGAACAGAAAACGAATTAAAAATATACACTCCTGTCCAGCAAGATGAAAATGCCAATGGCATCAGAGCCTGGGATAGCTGGAGGGCACCTTAGATTGCACTATACGATGTTTCATGGGGCGAAAACAAGCTTAAAATTAATGAAATGGACATATTACGAGCTGTCGCTACCATTTCTGGACTATTACCAGGGCAACAACAACAATGGCAACAGCATCTCCTTCATTTGCCACATCCGTTCACTGTTACAGTTGATGCTCATACTCTGCAGTTGAGCGATAAATAAAGAGTGGGAGGGAGGATGGTAGCTCTGTTTTTTATTCACTCCTGTTTTGTGAGATCAGCATGCCTCATTCTTGGCAAGCCTCGAGCATGCCCACTTCTACATGTATAAACCAAATGATCACATCCGATACTCACAAAAAGGCATGGAAAAGTATATCTGCAAAATTGGCAGATTTTGGACGCTGTTTGTCCTCTCCGTGACCACAAGCATAATAGCCTGGCAGAAAATACCAATGAAATTATCGATTGCATCGCCAGACTAAAAGGTACAAGTTTACCAATACAAAATAATTATTTTAGATTTGTTGATGCACAGAATCTTGAGCATGAGACTCTTTCCTTTAACTTCAAATAGTGTTTCTTTAAAATAAATCATGCCCAGTTGCACAGAAATTTCCACTTTCAATCGTCAAGCAACGAAATGTTTACTGCTGTCACGTAAAAACTTTCTCCTTGAAATTTTCTTGAATATATGCATGTAGATGGCATATCAGAATAGCTGAAACGATTTCGCTATACTCATAAATGGGAGTATGCATGGGTTTGTCGAATGCAGGCTAGACAATGTGTAATGTCTCGGAGCCACAGTAAGTGCTTTTCTATGTTCATCTGCCATGTCAATCAGTGCACATTTGTATTTTTTTGAGGATCCATTTCAAGTAAGGATGAATAATATGAGCCAACATAATGTAACCATGGCGCATTCACTGGCTTTGTTCTCATCAGAATGTGTGCATAATGGACTAACATTAATGCAGATAAAAACATTGGTTATCTGGCTTAAGTCTGTAATAGACATAATGTATTGTATAATTGATGCCATTCATGTTGCGATGTTAACAATTACTTTTGTTTTCGATAATGAATTCATTATCGAAAACAAAAGTAGCATATTTTTATAATCGATATTTTGCATGATAAAGTTGTATACATGGATCATTCGTGGTCTACATATTTGTCTCAAAATCATCTGAATATTTTATGCAAGCTCTTTATACACTGTTACAAGTTTTATACAATGCAGTAGGCCGATTGTGCTTCTTGGAACAAGAAATTCTCATACACCAAGCGTGCTTGCATTGTCCATTTACAAATTGTGATTAATTTAAAGCGTAATGTTGCTGTCTTACAAAGATGCTCAGCTACGAACAACTTACAGTAGGTTCAGTGTGCAACTAAAGCATGATATCTAGGCATGAAATTTACCATTTGTTACCATTCATGATCAGAAACTGATCAACTGCATCAATTGAAATCGCGTACTGGAGTTAAAGATTACGAAATGTGACTCTTTATATTTCATTTGTACGAAATAAGCAGCAATTATCTGCCTGAAAAACCATACTGAATGTTAGCCAAATACGTATCCTGGAATTTCGTCTTCTGAAAATTGCTTTTTGACTTGTAGTTCGGTATTTAATCCGTAAAGTTGTATTTCTCGTGTATAAGCCCAAGATAGATAGCCAAACACTGGATGCTTTCATAATGCATGAGTAAACGTCTCCTTCGTATATGTTTGATTTTTTTCACCGTTTTTTATACAATTTTTTCCAATCTTTTCGTTGTTGTCATTCACTACGGGTCTGCTTTTCTTTTCTCGGTTAACATCTGCCCAAATTCACATCATAATTTTTCGGCTAAAGGTTAGACAAACGCACAAAGCCTCTGTCTTTCATCCAGGCAGGCTGAACTATATCAATAAATCTGTCCTTGTCAGTTTAGCCCAATGTGCAACAATCAAGGCTGGTTGTTCACAAGCAAAATACCAACAAAAATATCATTTTTTGTTCCCCAGTTGCGCTCGTACACTGTTGTACACCTATGTTTTTGAACTATTTTTGCGCAAGTTTGATGTCTTCTTTATCCGATATAATAATTACACTGTACATAAGACCCAATATACAATTTCGTACATATACAGGTACTCATAAAGTAGCTTAAATTCAAAAATGTTGAGAAATACATGTAGCATAGATCAATGCTATAGTACACAATAGCTTACTATTCTATCTATGTACAGTATATCGGTATGCACTCGCATTGTCTTCTCGCCAGAGGCCAGCATTTCTGCGGGCCTAGACCATGTAATCCAACCTGATTTTTACTTTCCTTTTGCATCGCAGACCTTCCCTTTCATATGTATAGATTTGCATACATGCATTTGCATTCTGAAAGCTGAAAGCCAGGTTCTGGTCCCTTGCTTGGTCTTAATGCAATATTCAAAATGGAATTATAATTCCACAATATGCATATAGCCAGAAGCAGCAATTTCGCATTCAATCTATAAGCTTTCTTTCTTCCTGTACATCTTTTCCTATTTCGTTGGTCTGACATTTTTGGCTTCTCTGGAAAATATCATTTGCGGGTAATTCGTGCATTCAGACTGACTCTGTGGCCTCCTTGGCTGAGAGAATGTACCAGATATTGGTAACTGCGAACATGCCATTTCCATTTTATAATCTAGACATATTGCATAACTGTAGTTATATAGAAACTGAATGCACGCATGCTCTTTCCTGTTAATAAGGAGTTACTGCATAGCAAGTAGCTAAATTTGGACAAAAAGCCATAAGCTGGTGCATCTTGCAATTCATCAGCAAGTATCATCCGCAAACTGATCATAAAGCATATTCTTTAAAGCTATAAAGAAATAATTTTTGTCTTCCACTTTTTCACGACGCGATGATAAAATGCAATTCAGGTAGAAAACTTTAGTATGATCATATACATGTATGGGGCTATATACACTTTATGCCATAGTAGGCCATGTATGAGGCAATTATGGTCATGGACACAACCATAGCATGAATGGCTATACCAGGTCACCTATAGAAAATGTGTTATATGCCTATTAAAGATAAAAGCCATTTATGGTTGCACATACGCTATACATGTATCATTTATGGCATCTAATATCAATTATGATACTTGGCTATTCAAACGGACTAACCTCACTAAAACAACTAGTTGACCTAATGTTAGTTAAAACTGTGTAGACCTACCACTCTAAATACTAGTTATCATAAGTAAACAGTATTCACTGTAAGGCCATATACAGTATGTTTATACACTGTAGATAGGAACCACAAATTGACCCATGTGGCCAATTTGTGATCTAACCATCATTTGAATAGTCACATATGTCCGTATTTGGACCATATCACCTTTATCCAAACGGGAAACTTCAAAATAATTCAAAATCCATTGTTCAAGGGTTAAACTGTCGGCATAACAGAACTTTTGCTGATCTCTGTATATGATATTATTCAGGATCAAAATGGCCCCCATTACCTCTGGCTACATTTGTTTTCCACGAGTCGCTGTAATTCAATTTTGTTCGGTTGTTAGTACGTTGCTATAGGTACGCTTGGAAGACGGACCGGGATTAACGAACACCTTACTTATTCCGTCCATTAGATTTTCATCGTATAATGGTAATTGTTCCCAGTTGGATTGAGCACTTAGAGGCAATGCTATCATCGATCAGATCAACAGCATGCCATAAAACGGTGCGCTCGCTGCTGTATGCTATGCCGCATATGCCAGGAATTTGTGGCTACCATTTTTCAACATGTGCATCATTTTAACAATAAATTACCGTAAATTTCACAGGTTTACCTAGTCACAAATCACCAAGCATACATCACATTAATTCGTGGAGTGAATGAAAGAAAGCCCGATTTCTTTACATGTACATGTGGTTGGGTCTAATTTCAATGAAAGCTACCTTTGAGAAACTATTTAAATCCGTTGCCTTTAATTGCGGTTGAGCTAAAGATATGGTCCATGAAAATAGGTCATGCTGCTAGCCCCTCCGCCTTAAACATTACAGGTGATTTACTTATAGCAGCTCGTAGGATGACAGTGATTGCCCCTCTGCAGGGGCAGCAAAATGAAAACGAAATCTCGGTTTATGTTTTTTTGTACCTATCATAAAAAGGATCATTTCAACTGCTAGGACACTCAATTGAAAGTTGTTGAGGAGGACGTAATTAGGAAAGTTTAGGACTACTACACGTTTCCGTTAATTTATTTCCACTTTCTGGTACGACAGACTTGGTGTAACCTCGCCTGACCTCGGGTACTAGTTCTCAGAAGAATACTGTTTCTCATTGATATCATGATATCATGCTGTATGCCTCTGACAGAAAGTAAAATTTGATATCATGAGGGTCCGAAGTCATGGTCCACCTCCTATAATCACATTCAGGATAACATTTTTTTAAATGCATGCATTTACAGCTGTCTGAAACATTTGCATTATTATTGGTATGTAATCCCTTAGTAGACCACCCTGTACACAGAACACCTTCCCAAACTCACCCTGTAAAGAAATTGGCTCGCAGCGTACAAGTACCTGTTTCAACCGTGCAACACGTTCAGTCAGAACTTGAGCTTAAAGAGTTTAATTGAAACTAGACAGGGCTCGAACGTTTAATTATGACAGATTTGTCGCTCGCTCGGCGGCACGCAGCCAATTTCTTTATTAATAGTTGATAAATGGCGGGTCATATTTCATTTTCGAGGTACGTCAGTAACGTCGCATCTGAGAAAACTTAGTCATTCCCACCCGGCTAGACTCTGACATGTCACCCGGCTCATGGCTTATGTTGTGAAAGCCAGAGTTGACCCGTTATGGATGCCGTGGAGTGATTAATTAAACGCAAAACAACTTCATTATCTATTGATAGAGCTTCGGTTGAGACCAATTTGAAAAACAATTATGTTTTGGAAATTCGATCGAGTAAGAATAAATCGATAAATAAGGCCAGCTAGTACAACGGGCAATCTTGCAAAGAGCTCAGTACAGAATCTGTTAATACAGAATCGGCTAAATAGAAATAAGGTCACCCGCTAACTTTCATAAAAGCACAACATGAAATCTTTGGCAAGAAAACGTCATTGTTTGTTTCGTTTACATTATTATTTTAAACATTAATGGATCTTGTGAAGAAGTTATTAGAAAATTAGTTAATATTCAATAGAGAACTTTCCGGGTGGACAAAGTAAATATAGGTCATAATTGAATGGGTGAGAGCCATAGTGGTGCAAGTCAAATTTTTGACCTGAAGCATTAAAGTTTCAAAACAACCATGTATAATTTACCAAATGATGGTTTACACTACAGTATTCCATTGCTGTACCAACGAATGCTGTACAAGTAAGGTTGCTAGTCAAACTACACAGATTGAGTCGTGTTAGTATTTTTTGCAGAAAATTAACGCTGTGGTTTTCTCGAATTTACTTCCGAATAAAAAACCACGACATTTCGCGGTATCATTCATTCTCTTAACGGCCTGTTTTCTGGGTCACCTGACTTCAGTGTCACTAAACTGGCATTAAACCCATCGTTTAACAGTTCCACGCTGATGGTGTGTATCTGTTTACTCTTTGAAATGATTTTCTTTTTTTAATTGCTCTATGTTTTACTAGATCCATTAATATAATCTGTGCACGCATCGTGCATCCAAGCAATCTTCATTCTGATAGGGCTTATGGCGCTAGAATCTGGGCTTGCAAATTAAGGAGATGCTCCTTTATCTTTTAACCTGCCTTCTTTTGCCCTTAGGGTTACGGTTGCATAGGCGTTTTCTCGTTAACCTCGCCGTTTGCTAATGAAGATAAATGGAGTTTGAATGCAAACTGCGAGGCTGTCAACGCATTTTTATTTATTGACTGATGGCCTAAAATAATATCGAGTGATTAATTTCTTGCGCGGATAGATTTCGCGAGAAATTTCAATCATAAAATCCAGCAACGTTTTAAAAAATTGCAGCTTTTTTTGGTTATTGTGCGCGAATAGCTTTGATGGACCTTTTTTTGCTATTATTCATACGAAGCAGGGATTGTCCTTAAGGAGTTCCTGGCTGATATGAATCTAAAATTAATTACATTCTGGTTACACGGAAGATTCCTGATTATCAAACTCAAAGCGGCATAATACCGCTACCGTAATCCACTGCACCATAATACCCATTTCCATTGCCATGTTACAAGAACAAAATTGAAACTGATAGTTTCACGTCTGCAGCACACGAGCTGTATGACGTATAATGCACATCCGATTTAGTAGAACCGAAATCAGAATCGAACGGAATCAGAGCCTGGAGCCTAAATCCGCCTACAAGCCAATTTCATAATTAACTTAATTGGGAAAAAGATTATTGGTGGATCTGGCCTCCGGGTCCCAAAGCTCTCTTGCCCCTGGTGGGCATTGTGTATACATCTAGAAAGGCTAAGCAACTAATCCCTGTCAATACAAATTAATCTAAATGTCTGCAATAGTTGAACTGATGATGGTAGAAAAGGGAATATTTAATATGTCAAAGTTGATAGTAAAACTGTCGCCATTGATGTGGCTTTAATCATTAATGGATATTCAAATATTGTCATCATATTCTACATCATTTACAGATCCCCACCCTAGTGATTACAAACTATAAATCAGTGAGCGATTAAAGTTGAGCATAAATATTGAATTTTCATCGCACAAAAGCACATTTCAAAAGAAAAACGTCCTAAGTCTTTTGACCAACCCCTAACTCACCTTTGATGATGGCAAAATACTTGAACGTCTCATTTTCTAAATGGTCTTTTTTATGTAATGTATTCAAGTATTTTTTACCTACTATCGTAAATAGTACATGTAGGTATTTGCGATTTTGAAAGAGAAATGGGATGCAGGATGGTGCCAGAAAACATCTCCATTACTACCTGTCTTATCGACCAGTTTCTATATGGATTAGAAAAGATATACAAATGGTCATAAAATACATTTTTATTGCCTGATTAGACTTGAAACTTGTCTGAACATTTATGTTTGGATTTACTGGAATGTTAAATAAACTGATTAAATTGGCATTGTTCAACTTTCTAATCATTCCATCTTATATTGGGCCAAACTGGACACCCTGCACTAATGCGGTTTTCTGTGATCGTTTGTCAGAAACTAGCGCACCAGCGTAATATATGTGCCCATTCAAAGAATCATAGAAAATACAGAAACTAAGATAAGCCAGCTACTGCAAATATTTCCTATAAATGAAACCATTAGGTGATGGCGGAAAGGGAAACGATCTCGCATTTCCGCTACAAAAACAGAAGCTATAAAACTGCGCAAGATCGTCAAGTTATTCACTTCAGGGCTACTACATTTTTGAGCCTGTTATTGAGCATCCAAAAACAGAGAAATTGCTTCGCCTTAGGCTGGCCCAGCTATGACACATTTCTAGTAAAATTACAAAATGCACCCTATAGCTGCGCCATACAGGGTTCGCTTGGCGACTGCTGTGTAATGACGGCTGCATTGCTCATTTCGGGAAAGAGCGTCGCGAAATTAACGCGTGGAATTTGAATTCAGAATTTTTGCAGTTGGCGCCATGGCGTCATGTGCTTATGACTTTGCAAAACATCATATTCTCATATCCCAGAAGTTGGGCGGTCGAACATTCGTGCGTTCCATGTTACTTATACACAGGGTCATGCGGATTGGCTAACCACGAGCCACAACATTCCGGTATGAGAATTCGTTGACCATCACTGATTTAAAAATGAATGCCACCAAGCAGTTCTCGGAAATGGACAAGTTCAATGTCCAGCGACACTTCTCGCATTTTCAAACTTGGTTTCCAATCCTGCCTCACGTACAATTGAACATGTTTTCACTTTTTATTATTATTTTTTCTTGGACCCCGCTTCGACATTTCTGATTAAAAACCTGACCTGGTGACCGCAACCGGTCATCTCGCAGCGAGTTTCGAAAAGGAGAGAAGGATGCTAAGTCAGGAGACGCAATTTCTCCTTTTTCGCGCTTTGGAGTTTACATCACTGGCCTTTTTTGCGGTCATTTTTATAGCATCGCACATAGTCATTTTGTAGATAAAAAGCACCGACGCATCATCTCATTTATTCCTATTGACCAAGGACGGCGCGCACACAACTATTACGAAACATCCTGCAAAGGACGAAAAAAATGCACTTTATCCAAGAAGAGTTCATTGGTCGAACCCAGTCTCCAAATTGCATACATTCAGAGGACTAGCGCGCTGTGTATTTCTGGGAGAAATTTTCGTACGAATATAAAAGCGATGCTGGATATAAAGCCTCGGATGGACGTAAAAACCCACTCCATTTTGGCGCACGTACCACAGTGGCTTTTGTGGGGAAATTGAAATGGTGTAGTTTAGTACAGTATACGTGCGCGTGTATGTCTAATGGAAAAGAGCATAAAGTGACACCATACTCCTTGTCCATGAGCCAGTCAGACTCTTAGCCCCGTGGAGACAGACATTCGTGCGAAAGCAATAGCTGGTCACATTTGCAAGAAATAGAGCAATTTAAAGGAGATTCCGGGTTATTTGGTAGCACTTTGTCATATGTAAATGGCCAATTCGCCGCCATAACGAGCGTGTGAAACCATCTGCGCTTACTTAAGTGCGCGTTACATCTGCCAGATAAGGAAGTTGAGGATAAAATCGTAAAAAAGCACGTTGATAAATGAACGAGCCCATATCAAAAACGATGCCTCAATTATATCTTAATAGCGAAACGCCTAACTCAGGAAGCGCACGCTGTTTACAGACATTTTCTATCGCGTTAATTTATTTTCGCGCCGAGAAAATTTCATCCCTCCTAACCATGCACTTGCCTTTCTATCTTAATGGCCACGCCGAAAACGTAAATACAAATTGAATCTTTCAGGAGTTTTAATCGCCAGCTCCTGCGCTTATCGGATGCGAAGTCTATTGTTTAATTGCGCCATGTTGGGAAACACGTTCAAAGTTGTGCCAGAAATCTTTGCTCAAACTTTTATGTTTTGCCATCCAGCCATTAAATGCGTTGTAACCGATGCGCTATCTTCTAGTTACGAGCATCTCAAAACGATCTGTGAAACTTACGATTCGGCAAATGTTTTTGTCAGCTAGAGCTTACATGTAGCATCTTACAACTAGGAATTTGAGCTTGAGGTACCTGAGAATTGCTCGCGTTTACATGTATTTTCGCATAAAATATTTGACCGATTTCGACCACACTTGGTGAGCCGCCCAATTGAATTGACATTTGTTAAATGTGTATTCTTAATTTCATTTTGAAATATAAGCATTCAGAAGGCTAAGAAAGTTTATGCTATAAGAAGGTGGGCTTTTTCTATGAGTTCGCAGGCTGGTCGTGAAAAATAAATTGTGACAGCCAGAGCAGAAATTCGAGCAAAAATGAAGGATTTTAAGTACAGTAGTAGATAGAGTAAGCATATGCATGTACTCCACTTTCAACGTCCCCTTACCGCCCTTTTTTTCAGTGCCCCTCTGAGTTTTTTAGAGCTCCAGAGGGTACAGCACTTTGGGGAATCTCTTCAGAAATACCAGCATGTTCTTTTTAACGTAATGTACATATACGTGTATGTGCCTTAAACTTGTAGACTAAAGCAAAAGCACTATTGTTGGACAATACATTTTGAAAATACATATGACAATACAGTATCAATATCCATGCAAATTTCGCGTATATTATGCATCTCGAACACAGCCGTGTATGATATCAGTATATCTATGGTACATGTTTATCAGTGCAATACCATTGTGACAATAGCAGGCTCTGTGAAGAGGATGTCAAGAACATTAACTGAAGCGGGGCATGCTTCGAGTGGCCATCCACTATAACGTATGGGAAATTCTGAATAGCTTTCAGAAGCTGCAATACTGAGAAGCTAGAAGAATAGAGGAATTTCCATTGGTCCAGGTTAGATTCGATTATTCCTCCAAAGGCATGTCGGATTGTAAAGCGCATTATACGTGTATTCCTGCCTTTATAGTCTAATTTCCCGTATTACTTAGCTGATCAGTAAAGTTGACCATAAGGTTTTGCTTACCACTATGCTATTTAATTCTACTACTGCATACGAATTAATCGAATTTCTCTGTTTGATCCTTTAGTAGTGCAAATGATAAAGCAAATCACACTATCCCTAAGATGCGGTCATTTGTTTCCAATGAGATTCTATATGCACTTGTATTGTCATATTTTACATTCCAACAATTAAGTTTAAACGAAAAATAACATACTGACCCCCTTGCAACCCTGAATGTCGTTTATATACAGTATTTACACGTTCTAAGGTAAATTTCGGTTTGTCAGAGCTAATTCGCAGACGTTTCAGTTCGGCACAATCTTTCCTAGCAAACTACTGGACATTATGCCATCAGTATACAGCTTAGTTGAATTTTATGCTGATTTTAACATTTGTATACGTTGATTCTGCATGCAGCTGGCGTTTCACGCCATTGACTCGCATCTACAACATCGTCAAATTTTCCATATTTCCCAGTGATAATGATGTACGTGTGTGCGTTGTTTAAATGCGTGGAAATTGTAATCACAAAGCAGAAAACAGCAGAGCGCAGATATGAATATGCATTTTGTATCCACTTTTGCATGACCGCCAGATCAATTAGCACCTGGCCACCGAGCACGAAACCCTTTCGTTTCAATTTTAATTAAGCCTTTGGATTTTGCCGTCATTAATGGTAGACTCAAAGTATCTGATTTCTTTGCATATAAAAAGGATTTACTTTTAAAAATAATATTTTATTTTATATTTATATTTTATTATAAATTTTGAATACATGTATCTACGTGCAAGTAATTGACAATGAAATCGTCATTTGAAAAATCTACCGTATGAAAAGGGTATCATTCCTAACATTGACACATGTCAGGCTTTTGCTTTTTCGGTGGCCGGAGGTGCACGGTCATGAAAATTTGTTATTAACCCTGAAAAATTCAGGGAAGTAGAAAACATCATTTCTGGGGAACCCCAGCTGTTACCTGACCTATCCTAACTTAAACTAACCAAAAATGAAATTTCTTTGTTTTCCCTAACAGCATGCAATCACTGCCAGCCTACGAGCCGTGAGAAAAGCCCACTTTATCATAGTTTCAGTTGCGGAGTAGGGCATACAGTATTGCATAGTGTATTGTACCACCAAAATGTGTAACTTCTATTGGTCAGCAGGAAACTGGCCGGCAGGGTTCACTGAAGGGTTGTATAACGCCAGCTGATAAAAGCTGCGCGCCAACTCGAACGTATGAAATTACCGAAGCTTGGCTCTTATCGGTTTTTAATGCCTCCAGTGATAGTTGAATAATCAATTCAATCTATTTTTCTGTCGTTATGGCACGTAAAAGAGAGAGCAAAGCAGTACGTGCGAGTGAAGGATGCCTCGCGTTCGCACGTAATTTGTAATTCTTATCTGTAACAAGCTTGCCATTCATTGAACACGGCCTTAAACGTATGCGTGTACCCCTTAAATGCCATCAAGTGTTGCCTTACATAATGTATGACGCTCCCTTAGCCTTTTGCACGCATGCCCAACTTAAAACTCAGGGCGTTATATGCAGATGTAAGCCGCTTAAAATTAATCAAATTCTGTCTATAGCGAGATGAAACGTGGCGAAAATGTGTCCTATTAAACCTTGCGATTCCAGTATCAGTTGCAACTCAAGCACACGCCATTTGTTAAATTTCACGAAACTCCCTTCGCTTTTATTCGCGAAATTATACAGGGGAGTCTTGATACTGTATATGTATACATGTACGGTGTATATATTCCGTTCATAATTATATACTTCCATTCGGCGTAATTGAAAATTCACGGACCGAGTGCTCAGGGCGCATAAATTTGAATACTGTTTATGGCCAGGGATTACGATTCACGTGTAACATGCAAATAGAGAGGGAATCTAGCAAATATGCAATTTGCACTTTTGTCTGCAAAAGTAAAAGAAATGCACCGATTTAAACCTCGTTTAGCACACTTGAACCTAGAAAATTGATTTTGCAGCGATATTTAAACAGAATGGGTGTAGGCAAGCCCTGCAGCTGCTTTTGCACCCATTGCGTACACGTACTGTAGTTGAATTTGACTGAAATTGTCTCAAGAGTACAAGCTAGCATTAATTCCATATAAAACCTGCCAACGATTGTGGTTGGTAGCAAGAATATCAAAAAAGTTCCAATAACCCTGGTAGGACAGAGTGGAATAGAATGAAATGACATACTTCGGAAATAATTCTAAACTGACCTAAAAATGTAATTTCCTATTTTGTCTGAAGAACCTAAACAAGTAGAGCATTTGAATTTGAACCTTGAATTGATTAGAACTAACATTTTATTTTGTGTTGTTCATTATATTGGAATTCTAATAAATCTGTCAAGAAATCTCCGGCCTAATAAGTTCAACCATACCCAATAATGAATTTGATAATGAAAATATTTTAATCCTGTTTGGTTTATTTAATGTAACACCAGTTTGTTTTCGAAGGTCTTTATCAATAGATGCTATGATCAGATCACCATTAAGACAAATTAATCATTGAAACGAATATTTAGTTTTCATATGTTAGCAATCATGACTCAAAAGAGTAACGAGTATGTGTCTGCCATTTAATAAATACGCCATACGCCTGCTTACTATATTGAATCCTTTTTTCTGATAACAATATGAATATTTTACCTTCATGACACTGATGAGAAATTTTGGTTAAAATAAACTTTCTGATTAAAAGGTATTAGTTAAAAAGGACTTTCTGATAAGCTGTATTTAAGTAATGAAGAAAAAGGTTTCGGAAACACTGTGAAAACGCGTGTAATATAGACTGCAATATCACCCTTAAAACGACTTTATATGAAAAGTACGAGGATTTAATACCGTAAACCAAATCTGGTAGAACATTGACATTTATGCTAATCAATCCTGAATTCTGCACACTAATTACAGAATTAGACCATCTTCATTTCTGCCGGGCTGTAACCATTGGAGATTTATGCATTCCAACAACTGTATTAACGAAATCATGTACTCGCTAGGATTTTGATTTGCAAATCAAAGCCAAATTATTGCGGTTGATGTATTCATTTTTATGTGACACGTGGCTAAGTTGCTCGAGAATAGCAATTATCGCAAATCCAGATAATCTATGGCGCAAATGGACATAATTATGCCTCATTAGTTCAGGCTTTTGTCGACACGCAAATCTTGCTTTGGTTAAGCTTTACGTTCTCAGCTAGCTTTCAAAGCATAAATTTGCAAATCCGCCAACACCGTTGCACATCCGAACATAATAATGCGGCTTCTATATAGTAATTTCAAAATACACACACGAATAAGCTGTGCTGCGTGATTTAGCTCCAGTGAAATTTATTAGAGATTTTAAAATTGTTTATAGTCTTGATTTGAATTGAAGACCGTATTTTGATTAAGCTTAATTTCTTCTTTCGTACATTCAAAGCTGCATAAAGTTTTTAGTAAAAGCAAAAACTGAGGAAATTATACGGTGATTAAATATAAAGTTCTATCCTTATTACATAAAATCACAATATTAATGGATTCAGATATGGATGGAATTCAGAATGGATTCGATACTCCCGGCCACTGTTAACAATGGTGAACATTAAATCACAAGGATTAAGTTTTAGAAAAAGATAGAAGAACTCCTGAACGTAGGGGTAGAATTTGTACGATTTTCCTGCATGGTAAACCTAAAGTGTCCCAGCATAATCTTGTTAGTAGTTTTGTCATATCAAGTGTATGCACTTTTTGAAATATAAATGCTTCGTACACCGACGCAGTCCTACACTGTACAAGCTCATTTTGCATGCAGCAATTTTCCACTTGACATGTTAACTTTCCGTCTAATCCATCACCAGATTTATAGGGCATGCAAAATGGCTTCTCAGTGATCCTAGCCATTGTCTGAAAGTCTGCATATTGTGATGAGATTTGCTACGTATATTATAATGTATTGTAATGTTAGAGGTCGTTAAACATTAATAGTTTGCCATGCAAACCTAGTGTTTTTCCGAAAGTTTTTATTGAGACAATACGGCAGTGTGGCAGAGCAACATTAACCTTATACGTCGAAACACGAACAATCACTCATGCTTGTTATTTTTCGTTTCTAATCATTACAATGTAAGTAACAAGAAGTACTTTATATACACTGCAAACTAAAACATCTTATTTTAAGATGCATTAGCAACTGTATTCGTTGTCCCCCGAATTCAGATG
>JAQFYZ010001388.1:0-24210 GCA_034695085.1 Cylindroiulus punctatus | reverse complement strand
CAGGAGAAAGCTATCAATAAGCGGAATCCCTCTGACTGGCTGTCAGAATTTGTCATTTCTCGTTGAGCCGACTATAGCCATAAAAGCTATTTTACACTGTAGCCTAATTGTGACACTGAAACTGATCATAGTCCATCATAATTTGTTTGGGCCTACTTTAAATTTGGAAATTTGGGTGGGACCTTTTAATTCATGCAAACAATGCACAGCTGCATGGTTCTGCATGCTGTACCTTTAAAAAAACTCCAGCCTAAATTAGGCCTACTTTTCTGCATTTCTAGAGTCAGGTCACTGATGTTTGACCCCAAACCGAAGTCTGCAACATTTGGAATGTTTCCTTATTGTAAACTGCAAACATGTAACATTTGTTTTGAAGAAATGCGAAAAATGTGGAGAGAAATTTTTTCACATATAGGCCTACATTGTAGACAGCTGACATTGTTGGGGTTGTTGTCAACATTTTGTACACCTGTCATGGGGGATAACTGCCCCACCTCCATTTATTTCAATCAGCCGCAGTAATTGCCCCGCAATATTGTTTCCATCCTGTGTCATATTAATTTTAAGCCAGCCAGACATGATTTACAAATTAAAAACGATTTCATGTTGGAGGCTAGACCTTGTCTGAAGAGGCTTTAATTTCCACACATTGCAGACCTGTATGTACTTTACATGCACATTCTTCCTTTAATTGCGGGATTAACCGTCGCTGCTTCAGTATTTCCACCTATCCCATTAGGCCCACGTTTTAAAGGTGAAATAGAGGGTTAAGCTCCTAAATCTCAAATTTCAGTCATGACTATTAAGGTGATTTGAAAGTCATTACACGCAACACTGCCAGTGCTGACCATTGTTTTCCTTTCTACAATTGAATATTGGTATGTTTGCTAACTTGCATTTGTATTCATAAAAGGGATTATTGAATGAATAGGCCTATGCAATTACAAAGCTTATGCAATGAAGATAATTTTTTTCACCATTAAATTCCTCGTATACTGTAATTTAATTACTTTAATATTTAAGATTACATTTCGGGAATTTTACCTAAGTACTAAACCAATTTTACATACTGTACATGTACCATTATTTAGGTTGAGTATGCTCGGTTTGATTCACGATTCTGGTTTTAGCAAATCCGCTAATCCAAGGTCTATGCTGCTTTTTATGAAGCAGAGGATTCTGGGTGTTTTGAAACATGTTACAACCAAGAGACACGTAAACGCACCTTGGTAAAAGGATATACTGTATGGTTTAATACGATGTGAAAATAGTGTATTTTTGAGCGGGGTTGAAATGGTGTCAAAACCTCTTTTGCAGTTATTTGACCTTTATTCCTTTTTCCTTCATGGTTGAAATATTTGACCTTCCCACAGAGGATGCCATCCGCTGTCTAAGCCAGTAATTTTTTTTTTCTAGTTTTTTCTCATTTTTTATGTATTTAAAGCTGGATTAATGAAACGTACTGTATGTCTACGTTTGTTGTTTTACCTCAGTCATGAATGGGTTGCACCAAATAAAATGGCTGATTAAACATGACTACGCACCCGTGGCGCTATTTAATTTGTATTTCTAAAACGACCACCTGCAGTGACGTCAACACAAACACAGTGACCAATTTGATAGTGATCTTGAGGTATCCACTACAATATCTTCTTTATGGCGAGTCTTCCAAGATGTCTCGAATTTACCCTTGACTGATTTCCGTGCTTGCTCAGCAATCTTTCTAACGTGTTGTCCTACATGATCTCAGATTAAGTTACTCAATATCGTTATCGCTGGCTCGATGTGCAGATAAAACTGAGAGCAAACATTAGTCGTAGACACGCACATTCAAATGCAGTGCGTCTACCTCTTGCAGGGTTCCCGCAGACCTGAAAAACCTGGAAATGTCAGGGAAATTTGATTCAAGCTTCGGCTTCTCGCCCTGCTAAGCATGCAATCCTTCATTTTGAAATAGCATTTCAAAAATAAATACGGTAGAAAGGTTAAGCAGACGTGTTTTAGCTAAGTTTCGCTTTCCGTAGTGAATTAGGAAGAGGTTTTATTACTTTTTTGGTAAAGTAATTGTTTCTATATTTGCTCTCGACGACACCACCTGTTTGTGGATTACTTGTTCTGGGCAGAAGCTGTAAGCGGTTTTTTTTACGTGGACCTGAGATTTCTTACAGGTTGTACAATCGAAGGCATCGTCATAATCCTTCAAAGCCTGAATTAAAATACAATGTCATTGTAGACAATGATAGATTAACGATTCCAGTTTAGCTCGTGACTGCCAAGAAAGAGCGGAGGGGCTGTGCATAAACGATGTCCATCAAACATCAAAACATTTTCCAGTATATTCAGCAGGATTCCCCAGACCTGGACAATCTGGAATTGTCAGGGAAATGGGAAAGGCATGTAAAGGTCAGGGGAAATGAATTTACTTGCGTTGAAATTGCAAAATTCGATTTTCTACATCATGTAGCCCAGTTAAGATTCTTTTGAAGTCTTGCAGTGTGTGATCTAAGGCCATTATAAAGTTTTAGGAAACATACCTGTACCTAGATTTGTGTGTATATGTACGTTAATTATTGTTGATGGGGCATTCCACTTTTACAGGATCGCTACTAATTGAACACCAGCTTGGTGTAATTTAATTGACGGGTGTGATAAATTCAAATTCTCAACGATTAATTGCAATTGGTGGTGTAGCATTGACGGTAAGGTTAGGCGATGCTGAAATGTAATGAATATTAATCATAAGCTGCGGCAAAATAGTTCGTTGCTTTTTTATTATTCAGGTGCTAGAGGTATTGACAAGAGCAATTATTTTTCCTGAAGGGAAATAAATCAACAGCAATGGTAGGCATACGACCTTAATAAGCAATAAATATAATGCAGCCATCGATGCATTAAAATGCCTGCGATGTTTTGAATATACAGTGTACGTCAACGAACACTATGTGATTTACTATATTTCTATTCTTTAGACTAGCCCATCTTTAGTAACTGTATCTTTCTCGAAGAATTTAACTGTTAAACCTGCAATTTTTTCTTGAGCAAGAGCAATGAATCACTTTTTTGAGTAATGCCATTGCAAAATGTCTTCAGTTAATACCTGCATAGAAAAATACATACTGCTGTGTATGTATATAGACTCGACTTGTTCTCACAGTTGAATATTAGCAGACTTTCTTGTCAGACATGCTGAACAACTTGGTCTGCTAATTAATTATACGAGGCATTTGATTTTTTTCTACATCTTATCTGTTTATTTAAGGAAAATATTGAAACGTATGGAATTTTTTTATTCATCAAGGAAGTCCTACCCTAATTACATGAGGCAAGTTTAAAAAAAAAATTAAGAGTAACAAGGAGCACATTTTGGGGGAAAAAGGTATAAGAAATTCCAGTTGTTATTCCGTGTACTTGATTCGTTCATTGTTTAAGTAGGATAATTAAATGTGTTTAACAACAATATTCCATAAGGAACCATGTTGTTTTCCCATAGGTTTGACCTTTAAATTCAAGGTTCACCTATGACTTTTCCAAAGATGTTTACCTTCTTGATATTGGCCCTTTTCATGGGAGTAGGTGGATAATAAAACAACACGTCCACATGACATGGGTTGCATTTTAATCAAGATCGATTTAATTACCAATTTTTAGCAGCTTTGTGCAGCATTTACAGTATGCATACGCTTTTATGACGCTCATTTCGAAAAGTCAACAATCTAATCATAACTTTGCGTTGCTGGTCTTTCTTCATTTTTCCTCAGAACTGCGCAAAATAATTTCAGGCTACAGGGTTTATTAAGGTAATATTAATGACGTCATAATTGCGATCTTGGCACGCGCGTTTTAATACATGTGCATCTCAGCCGAATATGGTCGTAAAATGCAGGGTTATATCCTAGTTCAATAATAAGTAATTATTTTTTACGTGCTTCGGGCCACCCAGATGTGGTGTTTGGCTGAAGAAGCCTTGCTGGGCCGCTCGGGTTCATCAGCCCAATTCATTGAAGGATTAGACATAATATTTTGAAGAGTCGAATGTAAACGTGTTATACGTGTGGTTTTTATTGTCTTCAACAGGCTCTCGATCGTGCTAGTGATTTGCTTATAAAAAGTTAAATATAGGCTCACCGAGACTCAGCATGGAAGCTGAAAAGGTGGAGACTATAGTTGTTGCCACTGGGGGAAATGTGAATATTTATAGTGTAGACTAGAGGACGTGCTCGACGTTGCCTGAGAGCGTCAGCATGTTTTCTGATACATTTTATCATTATACCAAATCACCGTTTACAGGGTTCCCACTTTCTGGAAAGTCAGGGTCATATGTCATGAAAAGGCATGGAAATTTAATAAAAAATATTCAAGGGAACTTGTAGTTGAAACACAAGAACTCGTATATTTTTGACCTCACCTAATTTGAAATAAATATAATATATACATATAACAAAAATGATGCTCTATGATGCTGATGATTTCATTATTTTCTGTCAGTAATACAGCATATAGGTTATCGTAAACGCTGGTTTTGCATGTATATACCTATGGGCTATAGCTTGAAAATTATTCTAAATATGTCAGGGAAATAATTGCTATGAAATTGTTAGGAAATTTCAGGGAAATCATGACTTAAATTTTGGTGGGAATCCTGGTTCAGTGTTGAGTGCAGTTTCAAACAAAGATTTCCTGGGTATAGATGCCATTTTAGTTTCTGTTAAGTACAACACCACCTGTTGGCAAATTCCTGCCTGTTGAGAAATTCTTAATGTTCATGGTGTGGACAACCCCGTCATGTATTTCCGGGAAAACACACCATTGGTACCGGGAACAGGCGAGGCAATCGCTCACATGTTTATTTATTTTCAGCCCATTTTCTGTTGATTTAAAACTAAATAGTGGATGGCAGACACACACGTCGATTCCGGGTCAAGTAACATAACTGATGGAAAATCAATAAATTACACCCCCCAACCATCACTTGATATTTTCTTAATAATACATGTTACTTGGAGGTCCTAGATTTAGCAAAGGTTGGCCAGCTGGCGCACAATTTGAAAATTAGCGTATTTCCCATTAAATAAATTATCAACTTGCCTCACTTTTCAGGGTTTTTTTTTTAAAAAAAATTCTTGACCACTGGTCATGCAAAAGGATTAGGCATACGAACGTATACCAATTAAGGAATGCTGAAATCTTTCTGATTGCATTTGTACATGTAAATAAGCTGATTTTTAATTTTACATATTGAATTCTTAAAGGGTATGCCAAGCATGCAAAGAAATCCTTTATCCAATATGGATTTAACTACTAAATACAAGAGCTAAATTTATTTCTTAGTTTTTCGTTCTCCATTGTGAATTATACAGTTTAGAAATTCAATACTCGCACGCGTTGAAATCTAGGATCTAGGTATACTGGGTACTATTGGAATTGGGATTAATCGAAAAATGGAAAGATATTAGTTTGGTTCAGGGAGCATCCCACCATGTAAGACATTGATTTCTCACACCCTGTCATGACGTCACCAGTCAGCTTTCGTCGAATCAGTGTTAAATGTAATTCGCATATAAAACCTCCACGCGATTTGGCTACGCAAGCCCGCAATTCTATATTTGTAAACACTCGAAAAATTCCGGAGTATCTCGATATGAAATATTTATGGGAAATGCTTTGGCCTTATCTGCTCGCGGATCCAGAAAAGTATATTTAACGATCGTCGTGTTCGATAGATAGCGTTTTTATCGCTGCTCTATGAGTGAAATCCTCTATGTGTAATTCCCCCATTGCTAGATCCTGCATTAGGACGATTATAGTAAAAACCCGTTCGATTGATCGAGTGTAAACCCCCAGTCCGGGTCATGACATTTGGACGAGCTGACACTCCGGTTATGTGGTGACGTCATGTGACAAGGCGACTTTATAAGGAATCCAATTAAAGATGTTCTGTAGTGTACCCCACAGTCAGCTTAATGCCATGTACTAGGGTACCTTTTAGCTTTTCAGATCTGCTAATGACCTGTTGAGTACGTGATTTGTCCTGTTTGGCGGTGTAATGATAATCGAAGCAGACCCTTGATCCATGGGCTCCATTTCACATTCTCAAATTGGCCAATTTTCTTCTTCCTGTAAAATGCAGTTTTAATGAGATGAAATTGATTCATAAAGCAGCTGAAGGAAATGGCTCGAGCGTTTACATGCAGACTAGGATACAGCCATAAACCTGCTTTACATACACTGTGTACCTTGACTCGAGCATAATTGAGTTAAAGGATTTCATTTTCGGGCAATGAAGGTACCTCAAACCAAGCTATTTAAGTGCTTTGTGATATAGCATCCTAAAATGGGTGGGAGAGTTAATTAGGTGTCTACCGCATTTTATTGGCACTTTTCGAACACCCTGTATAATTTTCATCTATACGACTATACGTGCAACGTATGTAAAATGTGGCGAGCGGACTTTTAATTAACAACGCATTTAATGAATTTGGTAGTGGCCTACAGCTTTTAAGATATTGTGCACTAGGAACGACTCAATAAATATACTGTAAAAACTTGATTAATTTTACGTGGAAGTTTGCTGAGCTTCGGATGCAATAACTTTTTCTAGTCTGTCGCATACTTTCCTAGGAAATGCTTAATTTCCGCAATGCATTATAGACCAATTTATTTCCTTTCATATACGCTTATTAGATTTCAGATATATTTTCTACTTAACGAAAAACATTTTGCGTAAGAATATCCAGGCTGCAGTCGAAAAAAACCGAGGTACATCAGATGATCATAATATTAAAATTATGCACGCTTCCAGCTTACAATCTGTTGCTCTGTGCAAATGCTGTGATGTTCTTAACCCGGCCTTCACTGTAATTAATATAATTTATCATCATCAATTACATTACAATAATTAAAAAACTTCATGCGGTAAATGGTTAAGTGAATTTAGTGCTCAATTTTACAATGTCATTACAGGGTGTGCGGCAAAAGGGAGGGAATTGAAATACCAGTTTTAATTGAGTTTTTAATTGGTGGGATGGATTTTTTTTAACTGAATCTTCGACATCATTGGTGACTGTGGCCTTTCCTAATTTTTCTCATTAATTTAGATCATCCACTTGTAACAATGTTAAACGAAATTAAAATCATATGACTGAAATTGTATGGTCCTTGAAAACCTAATGAATAAGCACAAAAATGATTAACATAATCATCACTTCCACCATTCCCAAGAATGAATTTTCTCATTTGTTAATGTCGATAGTAATGCTACAAACAGTTCGACCTCTTGATTCGGGCTTTATGGTACCTTGCGCTATACTGTATACTGTAGTATCTTTGGCTTTTGTGATTTTCCTTAATTTTCTACATGCATATAAAGCAGCATTATTTTAGGTCTGCTGCTTATATTTTCCTCGTTTATTTTGACATTTTGATCTGTGTTCATGAACACCGACCAAGCACGCATCCATTCCACATAAATTGATGAAAACTGGAAAATAAATAATATATGATGTTTGGTGGATCTAACGGGAATCTCGTAGGGAACTTCATTGTTTCGCTATAGCTTCATTCTTACGTCGCTTGGCATTTTCCTGTATTTTTTATATGAAATCAAAACCATTGCTGAGCTCATGAATATTGTGCGAGGCAGCTTATACGTTTGTGTACGATGCGTTTGCGTGTTTTATGCATGAGCAAAAATAGCATTTAAGTGTTATCTCAGACATGCCTGCCTTTGTCCTTGATAATAATGGAAATGCATCATTTCTTAAAATGTAATGCGGCACCGTATATTTGGGAGGGAGTTTGCAGAGTTACTGCAAATTAGATTCAGCGTATCATCGTACTCTTCAGATATTCCTGAGCAATATTTAAAGGTACATGTGCACGTATGTTACTCACAAGCATTACGTATTAACGCCTTCACAATTCTAAATTTTTTAATTAAATTCTCTTGGCAATTTGCTTGGCCTACAGTGTATACATTGTATACCATCATTTGCTCAAAGTATTAACAATGATTTGAACCCCACGCCTGCTCTGTTAGTTTTCGATATCCACATACTGTATGTTAAGAGAAACAGCAATTAGCACACACACTACATCTCCAATTTTATCGCTAGATACATCTCTTAATGTTTGTTTGAGTTGTGGGCCTAGTGTAAAATATAGTGATCATAAAGACATACATGTATCCTCATCACAGAAATTGATTTCGAAAACTGTTAGTTACAAGAACCAAACATATGAAACATATGTTTGGCCAAGAGACATGTATGCAGGGATAATGTCAATGTCACATGATACCGGTGATTGTTTATGTTAATTTTTGTAAATGGTCCTGTATATTATCTCATTGCATTTAGAATGCAACTAACTCATCTACTTCTCATGTAGCCATTTCTACTCTTAATCCGATAATTTTTAATCTAAGTTTAGTTAAACCTGGCATCAAAAAGAAAGTGTTATTCTGTCCTGCAATCATGTCTGCACAGTAGTTTCAATGTCAAGTACATGGGATTAATTTCAGTTGCTGCCTCTAATAAGCTGTACAACTAGAGTAGAGAAAGTCTTCATTGACCTCGTTTGAATTGTTGCATTTAATAACCGTCTCTCATAGCTGAAAATGATAATTAACTTTCTCATTAAAATGCCAGATCTTGAATGGCGGCCGGAATGTTCACATTAAGGTATAACCATTCTTAATTTATTCTGTTTCGTATGAACCCCATAAGATTGAGATGTGTGATATGCATACATAGACCTGTTTACTTATAGCGTTCATTGATGTGTTTATCCTGAACACTCAAATAGTTTATTACGAATACTTTTAATGTCAATTTTCTAATAACAAATAGCTTAATGAATTATTAAACAGCTATATAATGAACAAATTACCGACGTGATAACTTCCATGCATGTATGATTTAAATTTCCAAAAGTATAACTGAAGGAAGGTTATAATTTACATTTTTGATTTTGGGTTTATATTTTTCTGCTTATAATTTTGAACATTACCTTTCCAAAATCCAGTTTCGACATTTGGCAACCTGTGCTAATGAGCCCAGCGGGTGCTATAGTAACTAACATATGCATACGTTTGATATTCTAGCTGTGTTGTACGAATTTTGATGACGTTTTTTCAAATTACTCCGTCTTTTTGCCTCCCTGCACAATATCCAATTTTCGAGTCGCCTCCTCGAAAGTACCGTAGTGTCGTTTTTATCCCACCCACTCTTGTCTTCTTCATTCGCATTTTTTGCACTTCTCATATTGATCCGCTTTGCACAACCGAGCGACTAAATAGTCTTGGAAAATCTTGTTGTTCGCGAATAAATGGCGCTCAAATGGGCGTCTCTAGGATTTGATCGTCGGCATAATTTTTCTTAAAAGTTCAGCAAATTTGCAATTTGCTGAATTCAGATGACGTTCAGATGGCTCCGCACTCACGATCACAACAATTATCGTCTTTTTACTACTGCACAGGACCATGAAAACATAAATTGAACGTATACAGGGTGTTTGGTGTTGAAGTTCGACGGATTTCCTTACTTGGATGTCCATGGCACGATTTTAAGTTTCCAAGTAGTGATACCTATCTGTAACAACCATTCAGGACAAGCTGACTGTCGACAGATGTTAAGTAGTTAACCTTAATTTACATATGGAAAGACTGCATGGTGGTGTAGAAATTAAGTGAACACATTTTCAAACTATGGATTGGATTGAATTGAACATTAGCAGACGGGATAATAGAATTTGTTGGTGTTATTTGATGGTTTGCTGTAAGGTAACTTAAGCATCTTCCCAAGTTAACAAAATCTCCAGATTTTAAGCACTTTCCAGAATTGGAGTGATGGGCACCTGCAGATTTTTTACTCCATCCAGCATCTCTAAAGCAGCTTAATGCAAAATGGGGTGAGGTGGGCTCATCTTGATTACACTAGGGTGTATCAACGACTTTCTAATTCATGGACTAATTGATGCACAGCCCCGCAGGTGTCCTATACTCGAGCAACAATGAGAGAATCAGAAATCGAAAAATGAAATATTCAAAATGAACACATTTTAAAAGATTCTTGTTGCACTCTTAAAAAACCTACATGTATATCATTCCTAACAGTTAATGTCATTATTTTGGTAGTGGTTAGTCACTTAGGACGGTGCTGCAATAATATATAATCAGCATAATTTGTTAACGGTATATTTAATTATTCGTTTGAATTTGTGTATTTGCAAAATAATTTTTCGATGTTTCTCGATGTGTTCCCAGCAATTCAGGCGCACTGTGTGCAAATAGGGGATGATTCAATGTATTATGTAAGCATGCTTTGATTTTTCTACTGCAATGCCAGCCTGAGCAAATTAAATATTTAATCAAGCTTTTGAGGGGATGATAACGTCAAAACTGGCAGTACCAAAATTTCTGACGATGCAACTTCAATGTGTGTTCATGCGAACTGTGACCGAGCGCTGTCATTTTGGATTCGAGCCATGTTTATTTTTCATTTCCAATAATATTTAACAAATTAAGTGTTAACACTTTTTCAAAATTATCTTAATTAGTACTGACATCACTTGCTGCGCTATGGAGGATTGCGAATAAATTAGGCATTCATAATTATTTTATATTCTAAGGGGGCCTGTCGACGCCTTCCCTTCTTCATATCATTAGTTTGTGTGCGATGTGCAAAAAATAGCATCACCTGTGGATTGCCCGATGCATAGACGAGGATGTGAGTCTGCAGAGGTCACTAAATATCGATTTCCAATTGCAAAAGGATGCATGCTGGAGCGCCGCTATGTGATATTGCCTTAATTAGATAGACTCCATCATGAAGCCTGCTTGGTTCGAATAACACATGGAATGATGTTGGCAAAGCTTAAAAATGACCAAACCGAGTATCTGACATTGGAAATTGAATTCGATGTATACGTTTTGCAGAATTTTGATGAGCACAGTCAGCCATCTTGGTTCAGTATGCATGCTGCAGATAAAGTTCGTCCCTTTATATATAATAGAGAGCATATTGTGGTATTCAGGCTAAATGTGAGTTTTCCACCTGTAACAATGGACTTGTCCTCTAGCTGACCAGCACTGTCTGTCAAATGTTGTCTGTTGACTTCTGAAGAAGCTGTTTTAGACAGATAAGAAACGCAACCTCCTTCGATTTAAGGAATGTCATCTGTCTTCCTGTTTTTTCTCGATTCATTGCGGCCAAATCTATGTTTAGGTGGGCATGGAGGTAAATAATCGATATTTCTCTTAGTTCGATGACTTCTGGGTCTCCTGGACGGATTTGCAATTGTTGACTAAGTGCTGTCAGCGGCAAGACTATGACTTTTGGGCACAACGGTTTCTATTTCTTTTTCGATAACTTGTAGCTAATGCTATCTACTGTTGCTATTGATACTTGGCCAGACACATGCACTTGTACATGTCGACCTTGATAGGGTGATAAACCCTGTTGGACTTTTTAGTTGTCTTGAAATCTGAATCTTCCGCATATCTTCCATTAGTGATTTTGAAGTGTCAACTTCTTTTTAATATTGATGCAAGCTATCATATAATTCCTCATTTTTCTTCCAATGCAATTGGAATTTTGTGGCATCAGTTCTGTGCCTGAAAGATTTATAAAATCAAACTTGATTTGCGGCCGTTAAATGAAGACTTATGATGGCCGTTAATTTATCGGGCTCATGTAGGCCGAGGTTATTTGATTGTGGGACTAATTTCGGTGATATCAGAGAATACGGGGTGGGCACAAAATGCATCCCCCAAGGGATCAGTCATTGAGAAGATTCATTCCTTTCCACTTCATCAAATCTTGCGAAATAATGGAAATCAATTGAAGTAATACGACTTGTATTGGTCATTGTTATCTCCCATACATAGTATAATGCAATAAAGGCGAATTGTGGAAATAATTAAATGTGTTATTAGCTGTTAACAGTAAAATCAACTTTTAATGCATAAGCCTAGGATACACACATATCTTGCTATGGTTTGTGTGCAAATAAACCATTATTGTTGGTCGGTAATGTTGCTTAAAGTAGTAAGTGGAAAAAGTCGTCCTTCATGATAACAGGTTTGTAATTATTGCTTTCTGGCTTGGATTCGAGAGGATGACTTGAACATATTTCAAAGAATGTTCATGCACAGCGATATTTTTAAAGATTACCTCATGCCACATCATTCTTTTTTATTGTTGGTAACCTTACATGCCTATTTCAACGCACGTTCGCACACGTTTAGCCTAAACCACCTGATTGATGAAAATGCAGGGTGGTCATAAACCCACCATCATTATAAAAATTAATTTTTCAATTATGGAAATGGTAGAACTCCTTGGATTGCGAATGTCATAGCCTGTGTATACCTTCTAAGGTTGTTGAGGAGATACCTTCGATATGTAGTTTTTTCACCCAATCGAGCTTAAAATCTACCTTCGAAGATACCTATTTCGAACTAAATGGATACCTTAAAACCTTATATACCTCCAGATTTTTGAAGGGTTATGATGCATTAGTTGGAACATCAACTACGTCCTTATAAAACGAGATAACACTCGGGCTATCATTCGCCATTATTACGCCACTCCCATTATTTGAACACGAATTAAACATCGGTGAATAGGTCGTTTTTCGTGTTTGCTATCTGAATATCATAATTGCTTCGTCAACATAGATTAGTCATTATCAGTTGTGAAAGCAATGTAATTATAAGTCATGTTTTACCTCAACTTTACACACCTTCCTGTCAACGCTAAATAACAATATTGCAAACATGATGCACTGCTACTTCTTGGTTGCAAATATAGCGATGAGAAACTAATCCTGGGAAATATGACCCATTTATAAAATATCGCCTACATGTACAGTTGTTGGTAAATTAAGGCAATGATGTGTCTCAGATTCAAAGGTTCACAAATTGTGCTTTTGAAATGTGATATTTTTAATATTAATAATTTGCAACACAATTCACATACAGTATGTTTAATTATTTCAATTTTTTTTCCAATTTTGGAAAGACCATATGTAATTTTTAAGAAACTTAACTGCTCGAGCATGGCGATGTAAATAGTGTACATTCGGCAACTGTTTTAAAACATGAAAAAACCGTCTAACGATATTAGGTATCATGCTGTAAGAGTGAGGATCGATGTCTAGCCTCGAAGGAATTACGTCATTATGCTTTATTTTTGTGCCATTCGTTTTCTGGTGCATGTTCACTCAGCCGAAAAGCTGTTTATCCGATTGTTAACACATTCTGCCTAGTATAGTTTTCAATGTGCATTAGGCGAATAAGTTTTATTTTCTGCATAAATGGCATCATTTATAGCAATCCCTTTCTTTTTTATAAAAATAAACGCGCCTGCGTTAGTCCTAATGTTGTTTAGTAATCTATTGTGTGCGTCATACCGTTTTTTGCACATGGCTGAACGTTATTGGGCCATTTAGATTTTAAGACAGACGATTCACTAGTCCCAACTTGCTTCTAAATGCAGTCGTAAGCGAAAAACTGCTATTTTACTCCATAAGTGCTGAAAGTATTCTAATCCGCCATCTTAAATACTGACGAGAAATGAAATTACTATACGCCTAGACAAGATTTGGTAAAATGCCTTGAATGATGATGTCTAATGCATCACTATGCATACTTTTAAAATGCCTTAATCTGAGGAAGTCATGCATGTGTACTTTATTTGACTTGAAGATACTCGAGCAAGTTGGGGGTGGTTTGAGTCAAGGCATCCCAGCAAGTAATCATTACGAATAGCATGTAAACAGAGATGAACACTGACGTGATTAGCCATCTGTTCAAACAGTTTACTTGTCCGACAGTGACTATCATTAATAGGATCATTAATTGACCCTCGATGTCCTCTTTGCTTAGACAGACTGCCTCTACTCGTCCTTGTTGAGGTTGAATAGTATCTCTATCCTGACTTGATACAGGTCAACAGCACTCGTAGATAGTCGTAGTTCACACTAACACAAGTGCTTAAAGTCATCCTTGCCAAACTTCGGTTTAAAAGAAGTGCACGATGAGCTGTAAAGACGCTGCAGGGCGTGACTTTCTAAACGTCTTAAATAAAGACAGTGGCCTGCAGGGTGAAGAAAATCTTGCCCTCATTACAAAAAATAATATTGTTGCAGCAGGTGGCGCTGCAATCGCTGGATTAAAAAATGGCGCCTATGCAGGGATAAGCTCAATGTGTTTTTCTGTGTTCGCTCTCAAATGGAATTCATTCTAGTTTCAAATGCCAACATTGGGGCTGGATCAATGTGGCAGTTTCCATCCATTTATGAGCCACCCCTTAGTCGTGTTTCTGAAGCAAATTTCAATTCCTTCTCTGGCGAACAAACAGATGCAGTGACTTCACGACTCGTGAACGCCCACCCAGGCCCTCATTTGCATAATTTGGGCCTGTTAAATCGGCTGCAGTTCTGTTTGCGGCGAATATAACTGTCAAAATGGACTGGGCTAACCTCGATGCATCATGGCTCGCTAAGCTGCATTCAAATTCGGTTAATATTCCAAACCAACGTTTGGCACATTTCCATTTGCTCGAACATCTATTTTTATGCCTTCATGTACTCCCAAATTCATTACAGTGTGTACATGGATAGCTGACTATCATGTAATCTATTATTATGCATGTGCTAGGGACCTGAAAAGTCAGACGGTGTCAATATATGTCCCCTCGAGTGGCTCGTAGTGCTTTTCAACACCTGTGGCCCAAAATTATTCCGTCTTAGCACGCAAAATCTTCGAATAAAATATTTTTTTGATTCATACTGGAGTGTGGCAGCGGTCCAATATAGGGATCGAAAACAGTTCGATAAACAAATAAGATGCTGCGTGTCGTAAACACCATTTCCGGAATTGAGCTAAGAAGGTGATCGGAAGCTGTTCCCAATACTTCCACGTTTACTGCATGCACAATATTTAAAAACTCCTCTTTGCAACTGCATGTGAGGTTTAAACGTCGATGATTTACTACCTATATTCTGGAGCTGGACCGAAAATAATTAGAAAAGCAATGTATGGTATAACCACTTGTTGGTGCAAAGTAACTTGCAGCCGAGAATGGATGATGGGGTGGGTGGGATCAAAAACTCGCCCAATTTACAGTTGCATCTCAAGTAAGTCAAACATTAGAATGCAGTTATTATATTGGCAGTTTAAAGAACGGAACGAGACTTTCAAATTGTATTTTCGACGTTTTTCAAATGCAATTTAGCGATTTCCAGCTACATAAACTATATGCAGATGGGCCTGACAGCTATAGTTTATAATCATCGCCTACCTAGAACCTGGATGGAAAAAATACAAAAAAAGACGATGATATTGACCTAAACTTTATTTAAATTTATTCATTGTGTGGCGCTCCTATTGTTTTGAGACCCATAAGGGAAATAAGAAATTCATGAAAATCCGCAAACACAGCATCACTCGTGTCATTTTCAATTTTTTTGTTTGTTTTTGCATAGAAGAGCTTGCAAAAATCTGAATATTTGCGCTATTTTTGATCACATTGAAGGAAACTTTGCGTTGATATCTACGCAAATTTAAACTGTACCCTAAAGTAGCGTTCACCTTTAGTGATTGTACTACGCTAGATTTTACCTGGATCAATTTATGCGCATGGCGGCCTCACTGTAATGAGGTAAAACACAAAGCATTATGGGTGAACAAAGGATACATTGCGGCACGATGCAATGTTGTCAATGGCGATGCCCCTAATAGGGTGCTCTTTCGAAAAGAGCTAATAGGCTTCTGGTGAAGGGTTAGGCGGGTAGAAAATCAGCAAATTCTGAATAGGAGAGAGCAGAGAGCTAAATCTGAGTATGCCTATGGATAAATAAGCACACAAGTCCATCGAAAATCTCCCGTTCACCAGCGTTGGGAAAGTGGGTCGTTAGATTTTGAGTTTACTTCAGCGTAAATAACGCGAATTAAACAATCTTTTCCCCCCATGATGGAGTCCCTTCCAGGGAAAATTCTGCTAGGTAACGTCGAGTCATACCAAAATCCAACTGTGCTGTTAGTAAGTCGTACATGTCGTTGTATAGAAATGACGTCCACGTGGGATTTCCAAAAATCGGATCATAAACTAGGGTTTGCAGATCAGACGAAACCTTTTCCACGCTTTTGCAGAGTATAGTTGCTATAACACGTACTTAAGTATCACAATGCCTGATGTTTAAGAAATTTCAACCAAATAAGACAGTGAGTGTAGAAAATGGAAAGAAATCGATAACATTAACAGATTGGCCAATATCGAACTCGTTGGTGTTGGCCACATGTGATCTGAAATGCTGAAATAGCAACTTCAACATATACCTTGGTTACCTGCAGGTGCTAGCTAGATATACAGATTTGAACTGATTTGAGCATTAGACAAGGTTTTCCTGGGTCTTATTCTCGACACGTGACTGTAATCAACCACTCTTAATGTAATTCAACGTAATTAAATTTGTTTCAATCAACTGCGGCGCGTGTACTTTAAATAATTCGGTTAACGGAGGATGGTTTTCACTATTGTTTTACTATTGTTGGCTACGAAATTAACGCAAATGCACTTCTGGGCGAGATGCAGAAGGCGTTTCGTCATTAGCCATTTTTCCTCGATCTCGTGTCTTCCCAACAAATGACTTTTGTCAAGTTGGTACGGATATTGATTAAACAAATGTTGGCAGCTAGCTCTTTGCCATTTCCATGAGTCGGAAGAGCGTCGTTATACGATGTCATCGTTAGATACACGAACGTATTAATTATCCGTCATCGAGAGATAGTACCAGCTCTCTTGGTGTAATTTGAACGCAAAAGCGCAGTGCGGACAAAATATGGAGTAAGGGCTACTACTTTCAACGAGCAATCCATGCTGCATTTCAGCACTTGTCGATACGTCTTTTTTTGCGTTGACTCGTAATTAGTGTGCTGTTTTATCGGGTCTTTCTTGGAATGGTGGGAGAGGTCAAGACCTATGACGTCAATCTCGTTGCTCATGATAAGAGGATCCTTAACACCTTATGTTGACAATGATAAATGTAAAACGTAACAAACACCATATAAATATGTCACGAGAGAACTATTGCTTGGGTTTTCGCTTGGTTTTTTTGCATTAATAAATACTTTTGGCTGGGATTTGGTGTGCCAGTGTTTATACAAGAAAAGATTTCAAGCCCTAGCATTGAGGCATTTGAGAACTGTTTTGAGAGAACTGACTGCTAACAAGTAAAGTTATCGATCAAAATACAACACTTGTACATGTAGTTAACTGAAAAGACGTGAGATGCGCATATTCAGTCAGCCCTGCATCCATAACAATGGGAAATTCCCCTTTCATGTAAGATGAAAATCTAACCATGATATGCAATGGAATGACATGGCCAATGCTTGTCTTGCACACTTGCCTTCCCTCATTCAATGCCCTATTCATTTCTTCACTGTTCTGTTTGGTTATGCAGATTACCCATAAGATTGAGATATGGTTGCTATATTTCGTTGAATAAAAACTCGATTTCGTCATAAGCCAGTATAAGCCTGCTCCAAAAACAAGTTTTTCTTTTATTTCAACTATACTCCTTAATTGGAGCTGATGTACACTGTACAGGTATGTGCGGGAAGTTGGGAATAAAAAGGGCTGTTCAACATTTTAGCCGCCATGTCTTTAAGCTACCATAAAGCGGGCTATCCCACAAGGCTGGTAGACTGGCAGTGATTGCCTGGTGGTAAGGGGCAGCTAAATCAGAAATTGATTTTTAGGTTAGGCATGTACGCAAAATGTTATACAAGAATGAAAAAGCCACTGCAAGTCTTTTCTTTTATACTGCCTAGTAGGATTGGAATACATAAATATTGTACAGATTTGGAGCATGGACAATGACCCACACTGTGAACTCCCATGCTTGTTTTCATTTATGCATACACAGCATACATGATAAGCTTACATGTGCATTTCTCAGTTATTATTTCTCTACCACTATCTCGTTTTTCATCCGCAACAAATTTCTCTTGGATCCATTTATTATACGGCTATCGTTAAATTAACATGACTCGTTATGCAAATTTCCCATGATTTTTAACGAGGTTTGTTTTATCTAATATGTGTTGGTGAAGTCGCCCTGCCATCGAATTAGCATATGTAAATGAGCTGGGATATGTTGCTCAGCGACACACCTGCGTTTCATCCCATTGGGGGTATGCATTTCCAAAACATTTTTTTCTGGTCGAAGAGGGCGCCACTATATGTTGAATTCAGCATGCATTTTTTATATGCAGTGTTTACATGCAAGCGCAAAATTTAGTTATAAAACTTACTAAGATGTCAGAGTGACCACGTACTCCACCTGGAAAACAAAACATCGGGGAAATGTAAGGGAACTAAAAGGGGCGATACCGGTGTATTGTAATCATCCAATATTGGTACAAAATTAATGGCGCTCTAAGATGATGCTCAGCTTTCGTTAACCGTTTTCTGACGTACAGTACATGTCAGAAAACAATGCAGCACGCTTTATAAAGAATGTTTCATTAACAAAACCAACTTTTATTGTTCTCGTGGACGTCTTATATGAAATTTCAATTAAATCGTGATGACTTTTCAAAACTGAATTTGTGAATATTAACGCTGTGCTATAACCATTATTTACGCCCATGGGATGTAGCCATTGTTTCGTACATATTAATTTGCATATATCCCGCGTGTGCTTTTATAAGCCGAAAATCTATTTTACAACAATGAGGTAATTAGCGATCCCCCGTCTTCCCTTTTTAATTGTGGTAATTACGAGGCGAACGGGAGAAGCCATTTTGTAATTTAACGAGGCACCAATTGTAGCTATTTGTGGGTCTATTATTAGGCGTTAAGTTATAAGTTGGTGCATGCACGTAATTTCCCTCCAAGGTTTTAATTAAATCCCATTAAAAAAAGAAACGTTGCCCCCAGCTCTATTTATTGTCCAAGATTGTTAGTATTTTTCAGTTTTAGCAACTTTGGTTGGAGCGCCGTTGCCGAACCTGCCTACTTTTGGCGGCCATTGATGAGGACAAAAAATCGATTGAAAAGCTTTTGTCCAACTGCCTCAAGATTAATAATGCCTCCCCTAATTTCCATTTGCCTATTTCCATAATTAGGGGAGGCAAAAATGAAATTTCCTGAAAAAGTTAACCCAATAAATGATGTGTATTGACTATTCAGATCAACGATCCTTTTGTATCAAACAAACCTTTTACAAGAACTAAAAAGGCTATTTGTTCTTTATAAAATTACAGGCCTGGAAAAGTAAGACAAAATGGATTTACTTTATGATCATAAACGCAGTGAAATTCAAAAAAATCAATAATTTCGTGGAAGAAATTGATAATGAAATTGTCAGTTTAAGTAAATATTAATCTAAATTGCAACTTCCTCATGAAAATTCGTATTCTATTACCTTTTCATATTATAGGCAAAAAAACATGGCATTTTACCTTGGAAAATTTGTATTAAAACCTGGTAAAGTCTAGAAAGTTGAAAATGTCATCTTTAAGGAACTCTGTATATAGCGTGTTTTTGGTGTATATATGTATATGGTTATCGGCAGGTTTCTAATGTTTTTATTTATTTTCTCAGGATTCTGGACAAGCTACACCTGTCACGCTTCGGGTGGACAAGAATGGATTTTTCCTTTACTGGACTGACCAGAATAAGGTAAGCGTAATTGACGAGTGACACTTACATGTACATGTCCTTAGCCGATGTAGTTTTCATGCTTTCGTGTTCAGCGAGTGATATTAATTTATTGCTTTGCATATATTTGCATGCCTTCATGTATGAAATGGCGATTTATGCACCATGGCGTTTGAAAATGAAATGTTTGCTTTATGAGGCCATTGCGATATATCATTTTTTATGTAAATCGATATTGGTTATTCAGAGGTGGTTTTATGGCAAGTAAGGAAGATCGTGAAGAATTTTCCTTGCCAAACGTGCCTTATGTGACTCAAGCCATATATCGTGCATATGCTATTCCCCAAAATTCGCCATGTATAATTGTGCTAAGTGCAGTTTAGGTATGCCAAATTAAACAGTGTTTATGGATTTCTTGGCTATTGTCAGGTGTGCTACAGTGGTCCAAATTTTGTTATAGAAAATGTCAATAATATTAACATATTTTAGCCCAGCAATAACCAGCTATTAGGGGCTTAGCGCAGCACTACAAAATTTAACAAAACGATAACTCAGCACTTCCAAGTACTATAACTTTTGTAGTGCTGCGCTTAGTCCCTGTTGTGACAGCAATAAAAAAGTAGTTATTGAACAATAAAGCAGGAGTTCGTTGTATAACAACATTTATTATCTGCTTTGGTTTTTGCAAATTTATATCTTGTTGGTTTTGTTTGCAAACGTCTGATCATTTCCTCCATATGTTGGCATGTTTTCGCATGATTTGCATAAAAACTTACATTTGTTTGTTCTATAAACATGTATATCAAGTTTCAAGTAAATTTCATAACGCATGGTTTTTAACATTTTTAGGACCAAAACGTATATATTCACCTATACTCAGGCTGAAACATTTTTTTAAAAATATGAACAACACATTATAACGGCAAATTAATAATTTTAACTGTAACTCTGTAAACTTGCCAGTTATGATAAACCAGATGGCATTCAGCCTCATAATGCAGCACTTGAGCATAGCAAGTTAGCTTCACAGGGACACTAGTATAAGGGTGCAAAACTTTTATTTTGCAATCTGTTATATTCTTGGTACTTCTTGACACATAATTGTGTTGTTTTCCAAAAGGTGAACTGAAAGTATAAATTGAAATTTTTTTTCTTTAAAAGTAAACCTTTCGTTTTACTGAGAGTTTTGCAGAGCTTGGTTGTCATTTGGACCACTGTGCTTGCTGTTAAATTGCTCCTGTCACGTGTCATAGATAAGTTGTATCTCCTAACCTCGTTGCGTAGGTAATCGATTCGATATCACAACATGGAGCGCCGTAGTTCTCTATGTCTTTGTATGATTTTGTTTTCATTTGATGCGTTGCTAATAGCAGCATAATCTATTCCCTTTTTGTTTTGCATTTTTTCTGCTCTGTTGTTTTCTCGTTGCCGGTTCTTTAAAGGTTTTATGCAGATATGGTCATGCAGATACTGTATGGTATCATTAAATCAGCCTTCAAGGTAGTAGTTACATTTGAAAATCATGAAACCTCTCCAATGATTGTTGTATATAGAGCCAGTCTAGGTAATTGAAATCCAGCACTACAAAATGTATACATTTCTATGTGGACGAGATTCATGCTGATCTTGTCTTCCAGTACACTGCATAATACTTTCTTAGAGATTAGAGAGAGTGTCATGTCTACAAAATAATGCCCACCATTGCAAACATTTGGGCAAAACATGCTGCATTTGGTTTTCACAAATTCAGATTGACCATACGCTCCAAGGTGCGTGCTGCTTTGTTTTAGTATAAAGCAAAGAATCCTGGGTGTTTTGCAACATGTCACTATCAAACACCTGGTGGTGACATACTTTAAGGCAAGTCATGCAACTCAAATTAGTGGCTTAGTGTAAGGGTGTTTCAGCTTGCACGTTAAAGATTGCATGTAAACGCTGATAGGTAGAGCATTAATACGTGTGACCACCACTGTATATTAAGCAAGTAAAACACATTGGATCATCACAGTGCATGTCGATATCCCACGATGACTCACTTCCATTTGTGAAATGGTATATAATGACATTGATCGTTGTGTCATGTCATCTAATTAACTTGGGCAAATAGGCATGCCCATGCAATAACAGTAAATAGCAGCTTAAAAAGTAATGCCATACAACGTTTGCCTTTGGAAAAACAATACACATGAAATAATTAGCGAACTTTCACCGCTAATAGTAGGGGAAAAAATGCACCGTATTGTTCAACCATCCATAGTTATCATCTGTATAGACGTTGCGGTATTTCCCTAATTAGTCCACAACTGGAAATCATTTGGGTTTTTTGATAACATTATGCTACATTATTTCGTTTCATAGTTTTTCCAATCAGGGAACTACTTTTTTTCCAATTTACTTCCATCTCAAATAGTTTTTTGTTATTGTGTGAGGAAAGCATCAAAATAAAAAACCGAGGGCATTTTGTGGGATAATATTTCCACTAAATCTTCGATTCGAAAGAAATTGTTTGCCTAAAGTAAGTCGATCGATTGCCGAAGTAAATTGCGGAAGCCTTATTTTTCTCGATCAATCTCCCCGGAACATTTTGGGGGTTAGCTGCGGGTTCTTGAAATCGTAGTACGTTATTCGATAAATTTCCATTAACCGCCATATCAAACTGCAGAACTGCTTTGTGGCAATCAAAAAAAATCATAATGAAAGTTTCTTAGGGTAGCATTTCTACCGAATATATGTCCCGATGCGCGCAGATTATTTTTCATCAATAGATCTTTCAAAAAAATACAAGGTAGTGGCATTTATTTTTTGTAAACTCTTTCGTGGTTGAATTAATAATTTGTATGTTGTTTATCCCTTCTTGGCACGTTCTGCACAAGTGAAAAACAACATTAAGCTGTTAATTAACAATTCTATAGTTTTACCTATGGTTGGTGGCTCTCTAATGATAGGCTACTATGGTGCCCATTTATTGAGGTTGCGCTGCTCGTTAGAATTTAATATATTTGCATATAAATTAGGACGCTCAGTCGTCCATGGAATTGTCTGATATTGAATGACAGAACACGCATCCTGTGTCTTCCAGAGTTCAGACATTTCTTTTCATTTCTTGTTAAAAAAAAGCTAGTAGGCGAAAAATCTCGGTTTGTTATGCCTTTTGGCTAAGAGTGACGCTTGTTTTATTTGAACATGTCTGCCAGTTTAAACATACATGTAAATCAAAGCAAATTTACATGGGAAGCGACAGGCCTTCACTCTGATTTTTGACTTGGCCTGCCTGCCAGCAGTGCAGATCTTTCTCTATCGGTCATGTAAATGAGAGTATGAAACAAGTGAAATTGGATTCATCCTCAATCTTGAAAGAAAGTACAATGTATAGTGCTTTTATGATTATATTTCATCTTTGCGACTTGCGTGGTTAGTTTTTCTCTTGAATTTTAATATATATACTGTCAACATTTATTTATAACGAGACACTGTGGGGATTCGACTTAATTCAATTCAATACAACTCATTCCGATCGGGCATGCAGTACCATGAACGGATTATGATACAGTATAGACACTGTAAAACTAGGTTTAGATATTTTATTATCTCACGAATCAGGCTATGGGAGTTTTCATGAGTTTATCACTTCGGTTGGCAGCCTAGGGACGATTTTAAATACCTTTGCAACCACTGTCTATCCCGACGTGCCTATACATGTACATGACTGAACCGCAAGCCGTAACAGTGTATAAAAATGCATGAGTGACACTTAATATATTTCAAATTTTTGGTTTTCTCCACAGACGAGCGTTGGCGACAAAATATAAATCGCACTTCGATGTATTCTTGGCGCTCGTCGATATATTTCTCCTTCTATTTTATACGTCAATGGATAAATTGGTTTTGGATTGGTCGTAAATTATTGATTTTCAACTTAACCGTGTTGCACATTTGCTCGCCACGCAGTTTTTGAAGTAAATTAATAACCGCTCTTGGAACCATATGGTTCCGATTTTAAATGGCTGCAGTCTAATCCGGACAATTAACAATGCATGAAATGAAGGAATTGGTGTTTGCTTTTTTTCTTCTAATTTGCTGTTTGTGACTCTTAACTGTTTAATGAGATAGGACTTCATGATCGCCTAGACGAATAAGGCATCTGTGGATGTTTGAAGGACAAGATGCAGTGATTTTTGTTCCTTACATCAGTCTGTTGGTAGCTCTAGTACAATCTTTGTTTTGATTCCCTAGTTTAATTAATAAAATTTAAGGTTGTCTTCACTTATCACAATACTGAGGACAGGGAATTCTACAGTATACAGTGTATAGACACATTTCAAAGGGAATTGACATAAAGCGCGACGCAGTGGCTTAGACAACATTAACGTCTCAGATAAAGAATCCCTTGTGGCAATTAACAGAAACAAAAGCTAATTAAAACTAGTTTTCTCCTACGGGAAACGAACTCCTTTTCATGACACGGCTATAGTCAAATCAACGAGAGAAGACAAAAATGGCGTCCGTTCAACCAATAGGATGCCATTTCCTGTTTGCGATT
>JAQFYZ010001387.1:0-24212 GCA_034695085.1 Cylindroiulus punctatus | reverse complement strand
CGATTAAAAATCTGTAACGAGTAAACACAAATGAATTGATGGGTTTGGTACGCTCGTAGCAGAGGATGAGCTAAAAAATGGACAACTATAGAACGATTATCCCACCTTTGAGAATGGTGTGGTTGATATCATCAGCAAACAACGCATCATTCATCGGGTCAAACTCACTCGCATTTCTTAAAAGTTTCTTATCTCGATCTGAAAAACTGAAATTGGTTGTGATAAATATCCTGAAAGGAGTTTGGAATAATCACATGGCAGTTTATACCAACCTTGTTTGCTCAACCTTTACAGTTGCTTCAGTCAGTCATAGCACTCACTGCTTCCGGGCTCATTTGTTAATCACTCATTTGGCTCAGTCTTGTCAGAATACTCCATTTTTTCTGTCGCATCATTACTACAATTACTTGTTTCTCACCCAGAAAACTAACGGAAATTTCATTGGAAGACCAAACGCAAAGCGAAGAAGACGACTCTGGATCCAGAAGTGAAGGATTCCACAACGGTCCACCCAATTTCATCCAACACTTACAGTAATTCATTAGGCCATTTCATACTAAATAACTGCATGATTAAGTTTGCCCAACTTCTGGTCCAGCTTATCGCAACATACCGTGACGTTATGCAATGCATTTTTTTGTAGGAGTAACATTCCCGAAACAATAACCTGCACCACGGACGATATCAGATTTCCTGGACTTCAAGAAGGCGCACCTTCCTTTCAATTCCCAAACCCTGGTTCGCCACATGTTGAAGATGCGGTTGAAGAATTAAGGCTACTTAGGGAAGATTACAACACTTGGCAAAAAATCAGAGAGGACGGAAAGAATAGGCGGCATCAAGAAAAAATGACTATGTACTCGCAACTGATTCAAGCCATCACAAGAAGAAAGTAGCATCATCTATTTTTGACGGCAAAGCATGCAAATTTTTATGCCAGAATGTGCATACACTTATTTGCGTTGGCGTAGCATTTTTTAATTTTGTCAAAGTTGATTCTCTGACAACAGCTTCTAAACATTTCATTCACAAATGAGAGGTTCCTGTCACGGGAAATTAATTTACCTATGTAAATTTCCAACTGTCAATTCACCAATCATCTTTATTTATTTTCCCTCATAATCAAATAGTTGTCACTGTAAATACTGTATTTGACTTTGGTCAAATAGTTTCGCAATTGGTTGAATCACCATCCTATTTCTTTAATAAATATTATGCTCATGATTTGCAGTTTCCTGGGATACATTTTTGTGTTGAGCATATTCACGTTTGCGAGGCAAGTGTAGAAACTTCAATATTTAGAAATCTAAACTAGGATCAAGGGCATGTTTCATTCCCTGCAGCTGTTCTGCATAAATAATGTAATATCATATTTAATCAGTGATTTTTATTGATTTATTTTGGAAAACTGGCAATTCTTTTAGAAATATGAATCATAATACGTGAATTTTAGCATGTGAACCACCATTTTTGTGATTCAATGATCATATGCCAGATCCACATCCTCACCATTTCCCACCCTTCTTCTTCTTTTTTTTCTGCACCGGCTGCAGCCGTTGTTGCCGTGGGCCTGCACCAGCAGAGGGAGGGGTGGCATTGGCCCGTGGTGAACTGGCAGTTGCCAGCGTGGGTTTCGAAGTCGTAGCATCACTAAAAGATTTTGAATAAGAATGTCACCATAAACCATCGCATCACAGGAAGCGATGCTCTGTTAAACCCCATTGGATCAAACCAATTACACAACCAAGAGGGCTTACACCCGCATGCTGTTTGCCACAAGCTAACCAACTGCAGATGTAATTATGTCGAAGAACATATTGGATGATGAGTTGAAAGACTTGAAAACTTGAGCAGGATGTGAAAACAAAAGAGGGGGCAACCTGGTCTACTACCACTAAATAAATCGAGGAATAAAACGTAATTAAATTATCAACTTACAGTTCGGCCCCAGCTGTGGCTCCTTGAGTTCCCTTCCCTACAAAACAAAAATCATGATTACTTCGGGCACAAACATGGTTTAATCAAAAAATATACGCGAAAGAGATGAAAAAGACAATCAACTGAACGCCAAATTCATTTTCAAGAGCTTTTTTAGCATTTGGATTAGCAAGGGATTTTTATGAAAAAATTATATGTGTGCAAGCACAGTTGAAAAATGGTTTCCTTACCTATTCCAACACCACGTCTGTCTTTTCGCTTTTTGTACGTTGAACGCTCGCGACGAGGCAACCACCTTTCTGGGTCAGGGTCGACCGAAGGATCGTAATTCTTCGGTAGCTTGCCCTTTTTCGTCTTTCTCTTGCGTTTCTTGATCAGCTCAGTGGTTCCACTGGTGGCCCCACTGTAAAAAAAAGGATAGCTAAATAAAACTTAAACCTAAAACATAATTGGCAACGAACACCTTTTGTTCAAGACACAGTTTCATTCGAAAACTAATAAAAAATCTAGAGATGATCAAATCCGCATGGCATACAAAAGAACTTTCCCCAAATTTACCTTGCAGGTGCACCAGGTGATGGCTCCGCTTTCCCTGCCTTCTTAAAATACTTTGCACCCATTGACCATGCTGCTGATTCTAGTAAGTCCACGTCGACACTTTTGGATACTTCTGCCACAGGGGGCAAGTCTTTACTAGCGCTGCATGTCGCATTAAGGAACTCCATATGACATAACTGATCTTAGCATCAATGTAATGGAATAGAAAGGATACGCCAGTGCTTTCTTCATGTCAAATTTGGAATATGCAGTAATCAGCTGTGCTAACGTTTTCATGTCCTTAGGATAAACTCTGCAACGCAAAATTCAATTTTAAAAGACCGAGTGAAGACCTGTACAAGACAATGAAATCTACACACTTCCGTAGTTCTTCTAAGCTTCTTGCAGCTGCTTCGGCATCGCCACACTTCAAGTGAAAGTTGGCATTTTCTCGCCAGAGGACGACAACTTCGGAGCTTTTCGGCTGATGTTTTTTGTACCATTCTACGGCTTCATCGAGCACTTGGGCTGCAGACAATCTGTCTTCAATACTCATATATAGAGTCACTAAGGCTGATACCTAAGCAATAGACTTCCATTACACAATTATCTGTTATAACACTCACCAAAATAATTAACAAAAAGTCATCTTACAATTCCGGGCTTATAAGAAACATCCCCGAGCGACTTCAAAACGCTACAAGCTTGACTCACTCGTCCTACACGATAAAAAGTGTAATTAAACTGCAGTTATTGGTAATTTAGTGTATAGTGACTCGAGCAACTATAGAGTAGATCTACCGACCTTGTGTTAACAACAGCTGAACTAGTGTAAATGAGACGTTTAAGTTATTTTTGTGCTCCTCTGAAAATTTCTCCAAAACCTCAATGGCTTTGCTGACATTCTTTTCACGACAGTGAAGCGCGGCTTCTATCAAGACTACTTCGACACTGGTTGGATGCTCAGTTTTCAGTGTTTTCAGCATATCTTTGCACTGATCACCCTAGCAAAACAGGACATCAACCTGATTAGTTTATTCAATTTTTTATAAGTTCTGCTATTAAAATTGACAGGCTATAGAATTATCAGAAGAGAAAACATGTATTTATCTATTTGCAATTACCTGATTTGTGTACATGAGGAGCAGACACTGATTGAGTGCAATAATCTGTTGCTGCTGACTTGTTAGCTTGTGTTCAAGTCCACTAGCTGTGGCAGCTTTTAACTTTTTCTTGGAGTCAAAAACATTTTGATCCTGCAACAAACAGAAAACCAATTGGATTCGATGTCAAATAATCACGTCAGAAAAAGAGTTGACAAAAACGGGCATTTGAAACCTTATTAATGGCAATGATGTTGTTGGATGCCACAGCAGACAAGCCAGGATCAGTGGGTCTATCAAAAAAAAATCAGAACTAATTCAGCGAGCAGAAATTATTTAACATTGGGTCCAAATGCAAGATAATTTATCGCAATTTCTTACTTCTGTCTTAGAACATTTGCATATAAATGGGCCGCTTTATCTTTGCTGCCCATCATTTGAAGGGAATAGGCACGTTGAACACTTAAAATAAACATTAACACATTTTTGTTAATTAATTTGTTAATTAATGATCTCAGCAGTGCGTAGCAAGTAGCCGTTACCGTATTATTCCAACTTCAGAGTCGATTTCGTCCTCCGGAATATCATCTTCCTCTAAAGTTTTCTTACACAATTCTAATAATATTCACATTTACTCATTAATATCGTGGATCAAGCAAGCAGGGCTATTCCATCATCCACCCACCTTCTGCCTTCAACAGCTTCTCCTCAGCATCCTTGTAGTTTCTCTGGGCAACAAGCGCGCATGCTGCATTGTAGGCAAGCTCGAAAGTGTCCTCTCGTGTTTTCGACACATCCTTTGCCAGAGTACTGTTTGTGCCATGCATATTTGCGATGACAGCACCCAAATTGGTCTCCCTTTCATCTTCATAATCGTCCTGCAAAGTGAAGTGTTTCTGACTGAAAAATCCATTCTCTATCTATCACTGGCACAAATTCGATCCAATGTACTCTATACTCTTATGAGAATCTAAGAAACTGAAAGATGAACATCTACCTGCGAATTTTTGATTAAATCTCTGTACACTTGATAGCAATCGTCATACTTTTCCAGTCGGTAAAGCTATTAAATTGGATTAAAATAATCTGTCAAATATGCCAGCATTTAGTAACGACATGCAGTAAAGTCTGCAATATATAACGCTTCAAACTTACAACTTGCGCCTTTAACTCCTTAATCTTATGACTGGGATTGTTTACGTTACTTAGAATATCAAACGCCTCCTGTGTTTTGTTCAAACGATATAAGCAATATGCCTTTTCAAAGACCAGGTCACTGTATATATGCGTGTCAATCAAGCATACCATGGTTAAAAAAACAAAATACGACATTAGAGACTTTGAAATAAAAACATTTCTCTATTTATGGCCTTTCAAGTATGCAATTTCCTGCATGAAGTCTGAACTCACCCAGCTATCTTGGAATTTTTGTTCATAGCATTCACTGTCTCTTGAAACTGTGATAGCTGTATCATGCATACCACTTTGCAGTGAAAGGCTATTGGATCTTCGGGGGTCTGTTGCAGAACTGATAATATAAAATATGAAAAAATTAATATTTTACTACAACATTCAGTAAATGGACATCACCAATAGCTCTTGGTTTGTGTGTGCCTGCACCAACAAATTAAAATGGCCATTAATTATCACACTGATATACAGCAAACAATTCGTTTATAAGTTTCCTGAATAATCAAACTATCAAACAAATAATTTATAATACAGTTTACAACCACTTGAAGAGCACATGGGTTCACCAAAGAGTGAAGACGTGTCATGCCAGTTCCATATGTAGAACGACCAAATTATGTGAAACATTCAATGTTTCAATGCCTGAAGAGGTGCGAGGACAAACTTACGTACTTTTATTTGCTGTTTTGAGAGCTCGCTGCCATTCCCCATTCTGTCCAAATCGTGCTAAATCAGAAAACAAAACACTCACACTAACTTTACTAGCCATTTTTAACGATTGAAGAACAGCCGAGCGACATCGCCCCTAGAGGGCGCTTGTCATAAGCGGGGTTTTCAAATTAATTTTATAATATAGTGTTGACAGTTCTTTTTACATTCCAAATGACAAAATGTTGATTGTCTTTTTTCCAATTGTTTTCTTATCACATTTAGATATTCTCGATATTTGATATAAAAATGCACTCGTACATTATAAAATCGCCACATACGACTTACAATAGACATTGGCTTTATTACACTACAATACATTCAAATAAAGTATTTACACCATCATTAGTAGTCCCATCAACACTGCTTGAAAATACCAGACGCACTGGCTATTTAAAAGGGGAGAAAACCATGCACGTTGCCATTCAGATCAGCTTAATATGAAAACTGTGGCCAATGGTTAGCGTACAGTACATACAGTAGTTTGCATATATTAAATAAATAATATGAAAAAAATGCAGTGCTTTCGATTTGATAAAGACGAGCGAAAAAGAAAACATTTCAATGTAAACTGGAATGCAAGATGGCGTGATTTCATTCCAAATGCCCATACGATAAGAAAATTTCATTTATGCACCTGGAATATAAATCTAATTTGTAGATAGACGACAGCACAATTAAGGTCCAAGAAACGGACCATAGTGGGGAAAAATTGCCAATGATCCAACCAGCAACCTAAAATACAAGCAGCGACGCTCATTTTCCAGATCTATATAATTATCACACCATCTGTACCTTTGCAAAATGCAAAACTTACCACACGAAAGCATCACACACTTCACGAAAGTTTAAAATTAAATAGGAATGTCCAAAAAAGAGTCTGAAATGTGGATAAAATGTATCAGGCAGTTGCTATGCTACCTCAAGCAGTACTCGTACCAAAACCGCAGTTGGTCTTGACCCACAGGACCGATCTCAATAGGAGCAAAGGGATCGCATAGTGCACGATACCATCAACCTCAGTCTACTCTAGGTATTTCTATATCCAGACTGATTTTATAAAAGAAACATTGTATTTCGTTATACATTATTATCGCTGGAGTGAGTCTTAATAACATGAATGGAAAAGCCATTCATTTCTAGCGCGTTCTAAATGAAACATTCACTAGTGTGAATACTTGGGTTCGCGTGGATGCCATTGTTGATCACTCTAAAGGATGCTGAAAACAAGGGATGGCGGAACAAAGCAGTCCAGAGGCAAAAGGGACTCTCCAGATCACAGTGGCAAATTAGTGTGACGCCCAAATGATAAGTGCCAAAATCAGGATAACCACCAGGCAAGCAGTGAGAAGTGTGCAGACTTTCCGACGAGCGGCAGTCTGAAATTACAAAGGGAAAACGTTCAAAATAATGTTTTAAATCCACCCGAATAAAGATAAGGTTGGAACAGTTCAATGTGTACCATAGGTTCGAGCAAGTAAATCTTTGTGAGACTGACACTTTAAATCCTGTGATTATGTTTTCACGGAAACGACAATGATCGTGATTAGAATAGCTAATATAACAATGCCAATCACGACAATGATGCACATTTTCCGGCGGGATGCATTCTAAAAATACGTTTAAAATAAAATAAATGCATAAAATATAAAATAAATAAAAAACGACTACTGTGTAATAATAAACGTGCAATTATCAAACTAAGAGCTTGAACTAGGTTATCTACATGTACATTCATAAGTGTTCCCTAATGCATTCAGAAATAATGTAGGAGTTATCAAAAACTAACCTGGTGTCTCCTAGCTTGCTCTAACTGTTGTGTACCTTGTTCAACCTGAACACTGGCACTCTCAATGTTAGCCTCTATACTATCTAAAATAAAATAAAAATATCAGACCAGTTTGAATCAATTGCTTTTAAAGATCAATAAATATCAGCTAGAAAATTACCTATTAAAGACCCTTGTTCATGAACCATCACAGCTAAATCCTTGAAGATCATATTCACTTCCACGATATCATTCTATGTTAAATGGAGTTGATTGAATTACGTACAAACAAAACCACATGTCAAAGCATCAATGGGGCATGATAGCGGGTCTACCTCAATTTTGTGAATTGCTTGCTCTCGATCACGTAGCATTTCCAAGTTGGCATCTTCCTCTAGCTGGACGGCCATTTGATTCTGGATAGGACTGCAAAGGGAGCAAAACACCATTGACATCACTGTAGTCAGGACAAAAATCAATAACACAAAGCATTGCTTACCTTTCTAACTCAATTAACTGTCCACCATGACTATTGTACTGATCATCACCCTGGGAATATTTCTAAATTATAAAGCACATGTCACAAAGAATAACGAGTATAATGCTGGCATAGTCCAAGCTAAAAGTTCATCATGTGTCTACAATTCGTGATACATATTCTATTATGCAAACTATGAAACAGCTTAAAATCAAATGAGTTACCGATCGCATCCCTGAATCTGCCCGTGTTCTTTCCACGCTTTCTTTCTCTTTCTGAGCCGTTAATTTCTGAGTTTCCTGAAGAGCACTCAAGGCGTCTGAGAAATCCCCTGCTAGCCGTTCTCGCTGCATTTTCCACTGTTTCTATTATGTGATGTACGTGATAACTGGCATTACAAACTAATATTCAAAGATTACATCAATTAGAAATTGTCCTTTAGGCTTACCTGTTCGATGGAATTACTTGGCAACTGGATGAGTTGCATCTGCTTCATGTATTTATTAGTGTCCTTTGCCAGTTGATTGGTATAATGCTGAATTTTATGCCTATTGAGTAACTCATTTTAAATTGAGTAAGAATGGAGAAAACAATTTAGGAGACTGACAATTTAAAAAGAAACTCACAGTTCTGCCCGTAAACTTTCTGTGTCTTGTGATGTCCCGAGCTGATTAACCATCATTTTCATTGAATTGACTGTGATAAAAACATAAAATATTATTATTATCCCTGTTTTCCTTTTTCAGTATTAGACAACTCCTAAGTAAGCACTACTAAAATAACAACGTGTTGGTATTTCTTTTCTACATAGACTATATATAAATCATAGTTCAAACATAAAGTTTGATAATTAAAAACATTTCATAACATATATATATAATCACTGTACCACTTTGGGAAATCTTCTGTATATTGGAAATGACGACATGTGATAACCGTTTGAAATCACCTTCTCCATCTACTAAAATAAATAATACGTTACTCTGATAGCTTATTTCCAGGTTAAAGTCAAAGGCTTGTACGCATTTACATTGTATTTACTGACCTGAGCTCGCAGTAGAGTGGTATGCCGAATAACCCGCCATTGTGAGAGTATAAAGCAAGCTTTTATACAAATATATGCAGGAAATATCTACAAGAAACCAATCAAAACATCATATCAGAATGATTCACATGGACGATAAACACACGTGCTTCAAAACCACCGAAGCAACCACCTGACCAAGTAGCCTAGCACAGGAAACTGATAAGGATCTGGAAAAGTAAAGTCATGTGAACGTTTGCAAACTGAAAGCTTTTCGTTACAACAGAAATAAAGCATCAAAAAGGAGCCGGTGACACGATTAACATCCTGCTTCCTCTCCATTTTTGAAACAATATTATTCTATTTATACTTGGTGGGGTTTTCGAGTTCATTATATACTATAGAGAGGAGAACGACATTGAACTAGCTCTGCTGGGTTGGTAGTGTATGTGCTTGTCTCTTCATTTCTGTCTGTACAACAGTCAGGAGGCCATCAAGCTGGAAGTCATTCTTGAGCAGATCAAGCAATGTCACTGTCAGTAGACCATAATGACGTGCCCCTTTAAACTGCTTGCAGATTTTAATAGCTAGCACTAATTAGAGAATGTTGGCTTCCATCCCATGAATCTCACCAAACCGGTTCACTGCAAACTGGAACCCATATGTGCTCCAAACTGTGTACCAGAATTTTTAACGCAGAAAACATCGACAATTCGAAACCTATAGCTCACACACTTCATCTCAACAGCAAACAAACTGCCATATGATTAAAATGTACGCTCCAAAACGAGTTCATACTTTCACACTTTGGTTGGAAATTTCGGTGACAGGCTAGGCTTCGAAGACAGGCTGCTTTCCCCAAATTTCCAACACCCTTGGCCACCTTTTTTCATGCCCAAATTACCAATTAACGTCAACAAACGAGAAAGTATGGTACTATAAAGCTACTCACCGCACGTTCATGCAATTTAGAGCAAAAATGAATTGCCGAAACGTAACTAAATTTCGTGAATCACTTTATCAGCGCATGATATACGCCTCCTGACGTCGCGTGGATGACGTCATGATCAAACAAGCTAAATGTGACCAGATGACGGCACTGAAAAGTCACGATGCCGGGAAATTTGAACGTAATTGTTATTTTGAACGTAAAAAGTTATCGCAACATTGCATTTCTTTGTATAAGTCTACAATATTTTCCACGAACAAAAACGACTGACATACAGTACGTCTGAAATCATCTGATAAGAACATCAGGAGTAGTTTATCTATTTCCTACATTAGCATATAAAGTCTAGAACCCCAGCAGGGCTCCGTACTTCTCAAAACCTCTTTTGTAAAGAAACCGTGGAAGAAACATTGCATTTGCTTTTAATATTTACTGTGTACAAGAACGACTGGCATACAGTACGTTTGATATCATTTGAGGAACACCGGGAGTAGTTTATCAATTTCATACATTAGCCGATTAAATCTAGAATCCCAGCAGGGCTCCGTATTTCACAAAAGCGCTTTTGCAAAGAGACGTATTATCAACGGTACAGTCGTTGGTGCATTCAGGTCCAAAATGACCGCTAATTTTGAATCTACAGCGCGGACTTGAAGATAAATTAGCTGATTTAGGCCAAGGGAGTCATTTAATAGTTCTCTGTTCGTGCGACGTTTTCGTGCAAATGTTGCTGGGTTTCTTTGGCGAACAAACAGCTATTCTGGAATCTCAGCATGGCCGTACAACTTTGAAGTTTTTTCCAACCTCCATGTACGTTTGCAACTTAGCGTTAAAAAGGGAATTAACCCATTTGAAACATGGTAGCAACCGGTTTCGCGTGGCAATTTAACGCTACTGATGACATTGAGAATCGAATTGGCTACTGGGCAAACATAGTAAAAAGCGCGAGAAAAACATTGGGAACGGAGTGGCGGTTGGGTGAGAAGCAAACGAGGAAATGCGCCTACCTCCATTGACACCTTTTAATGGCTTCTTTTTTCGAGTGTTCAACTTTTCATAATTACGTGCGAGCCAGTAACGCATTAGGCAACCGCTACGTGTAATTAAGAAATGCCATACAGGGAGGCTGCATAAATGTGGATGAAGGACTGCAACGCCTGACGCAAAAACATCGTTGCATAAAAACGTGCCTTCATTGTCACTGCAACAGGGTACCAGGTGGGGTTGGGTGCCCATGATTGGATTTGTTAACTCCTTTCCATCTATGATGCAAAAAAATCACTTGTATTTATAGGCGCTGGACGGCGTGGCATGAAAGCCAATCTGGGCGTAATGAGATTTGCTTCAGCATTAATTTTATCGTAAATAAATGTATGAAAACGTTTGTTGAAAATCATGACAACGACAGAAAGTGCGTTTTACTTAGAGTACCAAAAAACAGAACCTTTCCGAAAATTGCTTATGACTTGCTGTTTTTATAAGACTACAGTGTAGTCTGCTGCTCACTAAACCGTTTCGTCAATAATAGCAACCACTTGACAGAATTCACAGAATTGTACAGGAACCATTGTTTCTGTTCAGCTGTTTGCTCCGCATTATCCTCAAAACAAAAACATTTCTATGTCCCACGGTTCTTTTATCGGACGTTTTTCTGGACGTTTGCATATCAACATATACTATAGCATTGATTTTTAAATGTACCCTCCCTAACGTTCCAAACTAGTTTCCAGTGTTTTCCTCATTTTCGTTATCTAACGTTGTACGCATATTATATTCAACATGACGCTTATAATACCCAGATCCCCTTAACTAATGACGTCATCATTGTAGGAATCTGAGCAAAATAACGTATGGATAGCAACTGATGTGAAACCCAGATTTTTATAACAGAAAATGATTCGAAATATAGTTTGAGGTTGAGTGAATTTACGAGGTTGAGTGACAAACACTTTAAAAGTCCCTAAAACTTCACACCCAAACAATGAATGTTATGGAATGTGAAAACTTGTAAAGCTGATGCGGGAATTTGGATAACTATAATGAAAAAGTCGAAGTTTGAGAGGAAAAATCTGTAAACATCTTAGGGAAGGAGTTGATGATGATGCTGTCATCTTCCCGCTTTGAGTCCATCTGACAGTTGGTTCTCCTAGTAATCCCTGCTGAAAATGAAAGGATGCTCGGCTCTATTTTCGTATATTTATGACGTTATTAACGCATCTTCGGCTAGACGTACTCTTTGTTGAGCCCCAGCATAGCATAACACGATTGGCCTTTTAAAATAACTCGCTCGGGGATACAAGCGAGGAAGAAAAACACGAGCAAAACTAAACAGATAGTAGGAAGTCAGTCATGCGCTTCTCGCTCTATAAATTCATGCTTATATTTAGGCCAGTTATTCCTAGCGATCATTTCCCTGCCCAGCACCAGGTCCCACCTATCACGACGAGGACCCCCGAGAAATTAGCCAAATGGGAATTAAATTTACCGGCAAGGCCTTCTCCAGGAGTCCAAATAACAGGACTAAAAGGGGAAAATGCGGCGACGAAAGATGTCAACTTGGGCTTTTAGACGCAACAAATCCATGGACGTCGGAAAAAAACGCGACAAAAATAGCCGCGCGTTGTGCCATTTAGACCTCCGTTGGATTGTGCCTAGCAGCCTAGAACGTCTTTGGAACGTTGGCACTTCGAACTCACTTCCGGGGTCGCCCAATCATGCTTTTCCAAAACCTGCAAGGGAAACTATTGTTCATGTTGTTTCTGCGGAGCCTTTATCATTTGCATCATTTTGCATTAGCTACATTATTATTGCATTAGGTACCTCATTAGCTCATTATTTTTGAATACATAACACACATTGCATCATCAAACTTGTGACGTGGGACGAAACGTGTTTAGAATTGTAGAATTGTGTACAATGTAAACGAGTAATCCTTTTTATTGGCAAACGTGATTGTACGAACACCTACAAACCGAACTAAGTTAAGCATTCTTCTCCGAAACATCCGATGCAAATTCACTCTTTGTCAAAACACAACCTCCTAGTGACAATAGTGTTTACCGTTGCACGTAGCGATCAACACGTAGCACAACAAACCAAAGACCAACCGTTGCAGGAAATGAAAGTTTAGATTCCACAACCTGGACATGTTTCGACTTGTCACAGCTAGATGGCCCTGACGCACAACGAGTGGCTGGGATGAAAAAAGCTCGAAAATCAATGGAAATAGTTTGGAAAAGCCTGACTGTGATTAGCTATCGCATCACGTGACTGGTCGCCCCGCCTCGAATTCTGGTCAAGGCTAAACGGAGATAACAGCAATGGAAGGATCAAGGTGAAACTCAACTAGCCATTAATTGACAATAATCACGAGGGCGCTAAAAAGCGACTGATTTCAGGGGTCCCCATCTGAAGGATACAGAAAGTCCTGCCTAATCTCCGATTAAAGTTACGGCTGCGAAATTGCCAGCAACCTTTCTTGACATGTCCACTGGCAGTAAATCCAGGTCAAATCAATAGTTAGGTCTCTGAGCAACATCCACGCATTCCAACCTAAGCTGAAAACAAAAGGAAACTCAACTCGAGGCCTGGCATTAATATTAATGAGCGAAATTATTACCTTAGCATACAATATGAGCGAGAATTTCGGGACACCGATGTCTAATCCCGAAAGGGATCAACGCCTAATTTGCACTCGGAGGTGGTGTTAAACCCTTTGCAGTCTCCTTGTGGAAAATTCCAACTGGGTGCTACGGAGTCCTCCAAGGGCCTGATGAGATTGTAACGTGAAATTGGATTCGACAATCCAATAAACACTTGTTTTTCAATCCTTCCAGCGAGTCATTAAGCATTAAAGATATATCCTCGCTGTAATTTGCTATTTGCCTTTGATAAAATGGCGCAACTTCATTTTGACAGCTTACATCAGCTTATGTTACGACATAAAATTACCACCACCGATTAGCACATTTATGTTGCAATTACGCATGTCTGGCGACAAACAGCAGCTATAATGTACGGAGGCTCTCAGGGATGAATAGAGATCACACGGGATGGATTTTACACATTTCTATGAAAAAGTTGACTGTAATATTTTGGGAAATAATGAACGCAGCAGGCTAACTTTTTCGATAAACTATTTGAAATTAATGATTTAAGTATATTTTCCTCGAAATCATTTTCGAAATAGTGTACTAATAATAAAAAAAGTTTAAAAGAAAATTAAAAAACTATAATTTCTTTATAATTATATAATTATAATTACAAACGTCAAGTGACTTGGTGCTGGCCTCCCCAATATACGAAACAAAAGCGTTGTAATAATAGTAATTAAATTTATTTTTTAAAAAGGAATATGGTCAGTAATAGTTCTAATACTGGTTGAAAAAATTGAGCAAACCCTCTAAAAAAATGTAAAAAAATCAGTTGACGACCATCTTTGTGGTCAACACTCACCACATACTCTTTCCTATGTTTACATGGCGACTTTAAGATACTTTAAACAGTAAGTCATGAATGTTAGATTGTTTCACATACCTGACATAATTGAGAAATGATAATAAAGTGCCAAGCTGTAAAAGATGTAAACGGCTGAAAATAACGAACAGAGGCGAAAAACTGTTTAGTTTGGAAAATAACTGAAATGTAAATTTATTAATACGAAATATGGGCAATGAAAATGCAACAACTGATAAAAATTCGCTTCAATCAAAAATAGTTAACACGTGGTTTGGTAACCAGAAATGATACGAGGATATTGCATTTCAACGAGAGTACATAGTAAGAGAATATTAAAAAGAAATAACATCCCTATAGGTGTATATGAAATAGAACAAAAATGTCACTACAGAATGAAACCCTCTGATTGAAAACAAAATGGCGCTCCTGAAACAGATAAAATGATTGCACGGTGATGCTTTTAACTTCATGGGTTGTAACCAATGATAACAACAACGCGCTATAGATGGCGTTCTCGGTGAGTTAAGCTTATTTCTCCCACATACAATGTAGGTGGCGCCATCTACAAGCCCACCTTTTGACACCAACGCTCACAGATGGCGCTGAGCATCATTTTTTTTATTGGCCCGATATGACCTCGTGATGGCGCTCCTTAATTGTATGGCCACACTCAAGTGGCGCCATCCAGTGGGACTTGTAAACATATGGGGATTTGAAGAAAAGGGATACAATGTAACCCGTCGTGTCCTACGAAGATGTACATGTAGCTGATGTGTACGAAATATGACCTGAACATGCATGCACAAGATGGCGTGATTTGAACAACTGCAGCGCCATCAGTGTGCGAATTTTTCAAAAGTAAAGAGTAAAAGGCTACGGCGCTCCATCCATTGAGGCGCCATCTGGATTCAACGCGATTATAACACAAATGGGCAGAACTGGGGACGTATTTTTACAAAACAAATTTATCATAATCTTCATAAATTGTAAATTACCAATACTTCGAAAACTAGTGCATCATGGGTAAGGGCGTGCTACAGGGCGCATCAAAAGTGCATTAACCCCTTTGATATAATGAACACATTGCAGCTTAGATGCATTCTCTAGCACGTTTTCTACCCCCGGGATGCATCAGTCGCGTTTCCATAAGCACGTAAACTTAACTCAAACAGCATTTTCAATAAACAGCTAATGCTAATATCAGTCGTTAATTGAAAATTAACACGAAGGCAGCAGGGTGACCACTTCCGCTGTCAAACGAACATTTTACAATCGCCCTGTAGTGCGCAGAATAGCTAATTACGAAAAGTGATTACAAACACACCAGAATTCCCACGGTACCGAAAGCTATTTTTGTGCAAACATCAAATTAGGGATGAGACGGCGTCGACAGACACGCTTATCAGTCAGCGGAATGCGAGCAGTATTGATCTGCGATGCTTCACTGGCCACCAGATGGCGCTCGATGCCTCCCACGACGAAAATTTATGATGGTTTATGGTTAATCCCTAGCTCTAACTTCTTGGCCGCCATTTTGGTACGCCATTGAACCTGGATAAATTGGATCCTCCCAGAGTTCCCATTTATAAAAATTTCCCACTCACCCAGGTTACTAGTTTATCAAGAAAAAGTTTTGGTTAACCGCAGAGTGGCACATATCGTTCGTTGGCCGACTTTGAAATACTGGGCAAACAGCTATCAAATAGCTACCATCTGAGGTCCATCTCCAGTAATGTACTGCGAGAATCAGTCCAAAATTAAGATTTAATTAGATCTTCTACTAATGAGATATTCATTGGCATAAAAAAGGAAAACGAATTCTGAGAGAGATCAGATCATGATTTATTCAACTCGTGATGAATAATGGATGAGATCAGAGCTAAAAAACGTCCGTATCAAACCTTAGCCAGGCCCGTTTCACGTAAATATAAATTTTAATGGAATCGATTGCAATCATGCAAGATGGCTTATTTAATAGGTAATGATCTTAACAGGGTGCACGACTAGAATGAGAAAAACATGGCTACCAGATTCGGAGCATGGTGATGGCGCCACTGCACAGTGCTAATCCTGGCTAATTGGGCAAATGCGGTCAGGATTGGGCGATAATCCGGATTAGGAACAGGAAATCGTACGTCGCTAATCATCCTAACGAATCCCAGAAGTGCCACATGATCAACCAGACTGATGAGAATCACCATGAACGTTTTCAAATAGCCAATAGAATGAAGACCCAACTTGGCCCAATGTGCGAGATGTGCCACTCGAGGGATATCCTCTGCAGAAACTTGGGGAAACAAGTAAACACTTTTAGCAAATGAATGTCCGTGTGAAAGTTTTCAAAAATGTTTGCTTACTTTTAAGTCCCACACAAATTTCGAAATGCAACCGTTTAAGGATGATGCAAGTCACATCATGGCCATGTGATTTCAAATCCTAAACGGATTTTTCACCCCTGTCCTGTATTTGTCAACTTGACGCCTGATACCGTTAGGTAACACAAATAAACGTATTGGTCCAAAACACACAAAAACCTCCAATTACCAGTCAATATGATTTTTTTTTTAACAAAAGTCGATAAACTTGAACTTCGACGAAATCTGCTCAGAACTTTCGGTCTGGCAGCACAACTTGCCAAGGTTGTGCTGCCAAACCGTGCCAATAATGCGTGTAACTAACAAATTAAACAGAATATCGACATTAGGGCATCCACGAGGTTACCACAATCAACCAGATTTAACAATGATCAATAATTTTCAAAAACTGTTTAAACAGGCCGATAGAGCTCTAGAATTACCAATTTGATTACGAATTTATGAGCTCGTAAACAGTAGTGCCTACATTAATGTCTCATAGCGCCTAAGTTATCCATATAAAAATTGAAAAAAAAATCAAAGCACAAGTAAAATTATATCCGAAACACTAAAAACCACAGGCTTTACTACAGATTATGCCCTACTCCGCCATAGACTTAATAGACCTAATAGCTTGCATGCTGGCAGTGATTGCCTGACTGTTGGGGCAGCTAAGTAAAGAAATACATGTTTGGGTAACTTTAGGTTAGATTAGACACGCATAGAAGAGGTGTCATTTGTGTATACTATATACAAGTATAGAGTTAAAATAATGTATAAATATTTTTTGCAAATTGTTAATGGTGAAGGGCATAATCCGTAGTATATCCAAACTGCTTTTTACGTGTTGTTCAAGAATGCACTTAATGGAAATCGGGAAACAATTAAGCAAAGTTGGTTCTGGGAAACATGACAGGTATATAATTTAAAATTTCCACCAGTAGGACGAACCAAGAATTCTAATCAGTTTACAAAAATGGCAACTGGGAGTCCAAAAACGCATGAAAGCAAATTTATTATAAACTGACCATCCACAAGGTTCCAAGTCAAGAATCATTGCATTAAATTGCCTATATGGTGTCCATGCTAATCTGTCAAAATTAATGGCCATTTACAGGATGTCCGAAATGTCCAGAAAAATACAGGGTGTGCAACAAATCGCCGTACAGCTCAGGGCTAAACATGGAGTGACGATATAAAAGGCAACACAGGTAACCAATTAATGAAAACGAACCTCGACATTAAATCACACTCACATCGATGAGCTCGTTAAGGCAGCAGCCATCACAATGCGTAGCTAGAACAATTAAGGCATTTAATTAGAATTCTATACAAAACGAGCGAGGTTTAGTTGCAAAAATACCATTTTTTGTACATCAATAAATCGCGTTTTCCAGTGGTGAGTGGCTGACTTCAACGGTTATGGAATTGACAAATGGCAAATAAAGGCACACAAGTAGGAGACTGCACTCGCCCAATTACGTCACAAAGTCGACAAGGTGGTGCAAGCATCGAATACATTAGCCAAAGTACTTGCTCTTAGCAGCGGAGCAAAAGCTCGATGAAGTTGAGTATAAACTTATCTTTGCATCACACACTTGAGCAAATGAGACTGTATCTCAAATCGAATTTCCCCCTTTCTAGTAAATTCTGTTGAGACAAGGAGCAAACTGAGCAAGTCCCAGCTCGAATTATTTCATAAAAGTTTAATCATGATTGAAAGTCAAGAATGAATATGGCATCGATTTACAAGAGCAGTGGTAATGGCCGCTGATAACTTTACAAACTATCTACAATACTTCCTAAGATGGCGGCGTCAACCAGTGCAAACAAAATGGGCAAAACCACGTAATTCATGGCGTGTCCTCGCTAATTACGCTTAATTTTTGCACGGGCCTACGCAAATTCCAAAGCCAAATAATCTCGAACACGTGATCGGTAAAACAGGTTATCTGTTCAAAACAAACCCGCAAACTGACTCGCTTGTATTTTGGATGATCGAAAACTCCACCACACTCATCACATTTTGGAAAAAAACTTTGTTTTGGATCACATCAGCTTGTGCAATTGTGTCACAAGTACCACGATGACGTCATGGATCCAATCATGATCAAAAACTCATCACTCATCATATCATTCACGAAAATGACTTCCTCGCAAATCTTACAAACCCTGATACATCCCTCAATCAAGCAAAGTTCTTTAATTATGAGTTGCTGGTTGTACAAATCCAAACACTATTGCAATCAGCGAGTGAATTTCAACAAAAATACTGACTGGACGTTAACAGCATCATTCTAACAAGATGTGAGGTTACTGTTATGTCACTCATATCGCCTTTTAGCTGCGCAGCAAACGTTCAACATGACCATCCAAATCATTCTGTTACGAGGACTGATCAGACTGCTCAGAATGGTGCAACCAGCAATGCAATGCAGACTGACGTTATTACGTATTCCATGATTATAGTTATGCGATTAATAAGGGCGAAAAACGAAATGGGCTAACTCTAAAAAAAATAAAATGGATTCTCCATGATCTAGTTAATACGCGATTCGTCAGAATATGAATAATGTCAACAAATAGATAATAGACAAACTTCGTCCCCATCAGACGAAAGAAATCACAAAAAATAATCCTTCTCGAATAGCGATTATAATACGCGTTTCGTTAATACGTGACTATACGAACTAAAGGTGAATGACCAATGCCCATCGATACGTGGGAGGGGGCAAAGGTTAATGGCAGTGATCCAAGCAAAGACGTCACGGTGAGAAACTAGATGGCGCACCATCCCACAGCTAGGGCCACGTGACCAGTTTCTGGGCATCACTCGCAGCGCCACCTGGCAAACATTCCACGCAACAGCCATGTCACAACTACTCCTTGATTCATATTTTTCGAAATTTAACTAAATGATGCTTTAAATTTTTTTTAATCGTACCTACAGCACATGGTTTTTTTTGGGAAAAAATTCAAGTCAGGTTAAGAGTGCTCAATTCCTCACTGCCCTCCAGAGATGATTTACCACTTGTATACTGCCACATAAGATTATAGTTCCTTAAAAACTTCAGCTAGGTTTGTTCGTGTAATTGTGAAACATTCCTGTCATGTATGATAGATAAGACTTAAGCCTACAACTAGACTTAGTTGAGTTTTCTATGCAAGTCAAACATGTCCTCCCGTTTTACCTCAACTTGGCTTCAAGTTTACCAATCAGGATAGCTAAACAGTTCACATACATTACTTGGATAAACGTATGCACGTAAAAGGAGTCACAGCTCGATTAATTTGATTGGTTTACTCCTTTCCTACGGAGGGCTCAAGAACGAGTCAATAAGCCACATAATAAACCTTCCATAAATACAAATTATTAGTGCATTTAAAGGCAATTGATTTCAAATACAATAAGTGATGTGGTTCATAACGTCCACCAGATGGCAGGCTGGTTCTAAGCACTCTTAACCTGACATAGACCTGACATTATAACTTAATAGCTAAAATGTGTAACGAATTAGAATTTAGTTTTAGTAAAAAAAAAATGTTTTTCGATTTCTGGTATAGCATATTTGGACAATGAAGTAAGTCAAAATAGTCAGGGCTGCGCAAAATGAATTCTAGATGGCGCTGTGATTTCCCAAAATGTGATTCCAGGCTCCACTGGTCAAAAACAGCAAAAACACAAGGACGGCCATTTGCAAAATCCTCACACGGATTTGAGCCAATTAGGGAAGGGTTAAGCCCGCCGAATTCAATTAAGTACAATCCACCGTAGATTGACGGAGTTAATCGTAAACCGGCTAAGAACCCCCAGAAGGTCCATCCCTAATCCTGGAGCGGGTTCCCGACAACCCATGACTAGTTAGCTACACGTTTCCAATTAATAGCCGGGTCCCCGCCCAACGCGCACGAATACTTTTCCGGTTAACTCGGTTAGTTTGATACGACTATACGGTAGCATTCTGTTAAAAAACGAAACAAAAATCATCTTACCCCTTGCCTCCGACTAATCCGTACACGAAAATTGACCGAGTATTAAAAATAAGCGAGAAGAAAAGGACTATTGCAAACAACGGTGGCGCTGCAGGCATGGGGACGTTAGCTCTGGTTAACCCATAACGTATGTCATACTTGTCAGGGAAAATCCCTTCCTGAAAACTGTTTGGCTAGCAGCAAACCGTAGTGACCCGGAAGTCAAAAAAAAGGACTTAAAATTGAAAAGGGTTCAAGTGCCCCGCCAAAAATGCAAGCTACTTGAACGTGTAGTTTTATTCAGTCAAGTCATTAAAAACGATCGTTTTGTGTTTATCCTTTTTTTATCAGGTTTTGTACAGATATTTATAGTTTCAATGCTTATCATTTTTAATGACTTGACTGTGAATAAAAACTACTCGTTCAGTTATCTGCCAGTCACAGCTTCTAAAAAAGTAGTTAATGCATGCACATGATAAAATTACCAAGCCCAACAATATGCACAAGGGTACAGTGCAGTGGATAATTCAAAAAGAGAGTTGACAATGAAAAGGGGTAAAGGGTAAGTTGTTAAATCCACGTTATACGGGATAGTTATACATAAAACTAGATGATCACCCACATGCTTTGGAACATAGCTAGCTTTTAGGGACAAACCTATATTTTGGAAACTTGGGAATCTTGACATTTACATCCTTTTCATTGTCAACGCCTCAAATATAGGCCTGTGGCATTCTGGTATGGGAGAACCTCCGGACTGGGCTTCATAAAGCCGATGGTCTAACTTTAGACCGAAGGCTGTGGCATCCCAGAAGGTAACAGCCATAACATACGTCAAACTCTGCATGTAAACAGTCTTCGTCTGATGCACTTGCATGGCTTTGTTCATTAGTCAGGCTTGGTTCATGAATCATGTTGCATGCCGAGCTTTTGCATTTCGACACTTAGACCCTCCCTTTATAAAGTCTATAAAAGAAAAAGTGAAATGAGACATTTTGTGACAAAATGTGACATAGACTTTGGAACACGACAGGGTGGTTGGATTGCAGGCAGCCAACAGTTTCCCTGTACAGGCACATCCATTTCCATTGGTTAAAAACGTGACCAAATTCAAAAGTTGCCATCCAGCGAAACTCTTCGGTCACACTGGTGGTTCGGCCCTACTCCTATTAGTGAACATGGCTAATACTGTAAAACGATGGGGCATGCTTCCTAGCTCACTCCCGAACACGAGTCGACTCCTTGTGAGCAAACTGAAAATATATTGCACTCGAAATAAACAGAAGAAGAGAAGAAAAATCCCGGGAAAAAAACGTCAAGCGCGCACACCATGCGTTAGGGACTATCTTTCAAAAATATAAACTCTGAACGAAAAACGTACGATCGCGTGCGTGACGTCACACGTCCTGTGGTGACGTTGAAAAGAGTCAAAGGGGGCGTCAGTAACATGATTGGGGGAACTGGATTCGCCACGAAAATCCACACCCACTTTAGGGCACTCGAAGGCGGTTAGTTGCTGTTGGTTGGTTGGTGGGTGTAGTTGAAGGCGGAGCAATGGACTGCCTGGTAACGCCCCCATCTTGATTCTGTTTCATCAGCACAAAACGTCGTAAGTGACATTAGTAGTACCCATGAGTACATTTCCGACATTTTATTATATGCTCTCCACTTTGCTCGCTATATTTTCTTGATCAATACTCTCACGATGCCACTAAACCATAATAGAAATGGTGAGTAGGTCGTGCATCCGAATTCACTGGACATGTCATGCCATCTGGTGGCTAATTTCTGAACCTGCAAAATTGCAAAACACGATTAGTGAATTGTTGGACAAGATGTCCAAAAAGTACTCATGAGTGCTTCTGATGTATCTTAGTTCGCTTTGTGCCGATGAAACAGATACGCAATGGTTGCAAAGAGTTTTTTTTTAGCAGACTGAGGTAAGTGTCAAACGTGTTATCGCTAACAGTCTTCAACAAAACACTAGTAAGCGGTTCAAATTGTCAGTTTAATCAAATTTGGAAGTTTTAAATTCTTTCCATGTTATTTTTCGCCAGTTGGAAACTCGGCAGGATGCCAGCAGGCCCTTAAACACGCCCAATTTGAGGAGTGGGCGTGGCTGGCCCGCCCCCAGACCCAAGCACCAACCCAGCGGCTCACCGACCGGCCCTCCGAAGCCGCCACTCAACCGCACACAACCTCGTCCTGTCCGGGGCACCCCGCCAGCGAGCTCCGCACGAACGTTTATACAAAAATGAAACGAAAAATGATGGTTGAAGTCCATAGCTGGGGGCGTGCCTGCAGTCGCCCCGCCTCCGCATTGCATAGGTCCCGCCCCGCCCCGCCTCCGAACCAGCTCGCGCCCGCCCACTCGCAGTTAGCTGGTCACGATGCGCTCGGGGGCGGCGCCGCTCTGCAGCCGCTGCTTCTTGCACTGTTCGATCTGGCTCATGGCCGCCTCCACGAGGATGTAGAAGCAGCTGAAGAGATCGTCCTCGCTCTGGGGCGGCGTCGGAGGCGGGGTGTGGGCGGTGATCTCGGGGGGCGGCGCCCGCGAACAGTACTGGCAGGCGGCGCTGTCCCCGCCCGGCTGCCGGCACAGCGGGCAGTTGCCGGGCGTGGCCTTGAGCGAGATGGGGGCGGGGCTGGGCCCGTGCCGGAGGGCGTCGCCGCTCTTCGGGGGCGTGGAAAAGAGGGCGGAGCCACCCTTGGGGGCGTGGCCCGTGGGCGGGGCGTCGCCGGCAGCTGGCCAATCGTGGTGCAGGGGCAGGCACTGCACGCGCTTGGCGGCGGCCTCCTCCAGGTCCTCCTCGTCGTCTTCCATGTCCTCGTCCTCCATGTCGTCGTCTTCGTCGTCGTGTCGCTCGGCCGGCGACGAGTGGCCGGAGTCGGGGAAGTCGTAGTTGTCGTCGTCGCTGCTGAAGGAGCGGCGGTCGGGGCGGGGCCTGCGCTTGTCGTAGGGGAAGGCGAGGGCGGAGCTAGAGCTGTGTCGTCTGCGTGGCCACGCCCCTCGACACTCTGCGAACGGCGCCTCCTCCAGGGGCAGCGGCGACTCCCCGTCCGGGCCGAAGTACTTGGAGTTCTTGCGGGTGATGGTGTACTTGAGGGGGTCGTGGCCCTCCTTGCGGATGATGTCCGGCAGGATGCGCCGCCGGGCGTTGATGAACCAGTTGCACACCTGAAGCACGCTCAGGTTGGCGTCCTTGGAGAGCAGCAGCTTCTCCTGGTCGCTGGGGTAGGCGTTGTAGCGGTGGTCGTACAGCCACTGCTTCAGGATCTTCACCGAGTCCTTGGGCAGGTTGCCGCGGCGCTTCTTGGGCAGGAAGATCTTCTTGCGCTCGGCGCCGCCGTCGCTGCCCATCTTGGAGTCGTCTTGCATGTGGAACTTCAGCTTGTCGCGAGCTGCAAACGACAAAGGAAATCGAGATTAGTGCTGATCAGGCATGTGGCCAGCTATGTCATATTTTGTCACATCCAAGAATTGGACATTTGTCACATTTTGTCACATGCAAGTATCGCATTTGTCACAAGCAAATATCGCATTTGTCACATTTTATCACATGCAAATGTTATGCAATCAATTCTTAGTTCATCAAAATTCTCACAAAATATACTGTATCTGCAAAAATGTTACATTTTATTCAATTTTTTTTCCTTCAATTTTTTTTCCTTTTTACACACGTTTTGGATAACTGATTTAAGTTTTCATCAGCAAGCTCTATTGCCGCCTTG
>JAQFYZ010001386.1:0-24215 GCA_034695085.1 Cylindroiulus punctatus | reverse complement strand
AGCGGCATTCCAGCTGTGGCGCAGTCACCGTGGCATTCCTTGCGCCACGGGCCAAGGGCGCTAAGGTGCCCTTGACATTGTGTATTAAAGAATTTGAAAGAACACATGCTTGTTAAAAGCTTCCCATCAGTGTGGATTTTTTGTGCCCGAACCAAACTTTGAGGAGTTGTGGTGACACCTAATGTCGAGAATTTTACAAGGAACAACATTTGTGTTTTGTGTAATGCGCTATGTCCATGAGAAGCATTTTTCTACAATGATGACATTTTGTTTGCTACAATCCCGAGTTTAATGTTAAGAATTACTGGAATGCAAAAAATCGAAAACTTCCTCAATCCACCCATCTCAACATACTTAAGCAAATTGAAAAAAAAAGAATACAGAAAATCTGACGAAATTTGATCGCATGCCTGAACAGCGTCACTGGATTGTTCACACTTTGATGCTTTGCAATTTGGATTTGCAAGTTCGAGGCAGAAATATCACTTTCAGTTTTCAACATTCGATTTTAATATTCATCAGTGGCCTCTGATCCCGAGGACATTTGTCAACATTACACGCTCGGAAGGCCCTATGCTCCCGACAGCCTTAAAGCTGATGCTGGCGAGAAATATTCCAAGTAAATAAACACAAGCTCATTTTTGTGAGAAGGCAAAAGCAGATTAAGTCGACAGATAAGCGACGGCTCCAACAGAACTCATTAGTGCGATAATGAAATTTAATGAAATCACGAGGCCATTACGCTTCCAACACGTTTCAGTAGGCATTGTATCGTAACGGCATCCTTTATTAAATATTCTTGATTGGAACCGTGCCATCAATAATGTAAACCACAAAGTGAGAAAATTATATGCCATGACCAGCTGCGCATGCGCACCCCTCTACGTCTTCAGCAGTTGTGTTACACCAATGCAGCCATTGAAGCTCGAATGCCAGGACCATTAATAAAGTTGAACTGACAGAATGGCAAATTTAACAAAATATGCGAGGAACCCATAATTCAAATAGAAAGGGTGAGGAAATTCCTGATGGCCGTTGAAACGCCAATGTCGTCAACAAAAATCATGATGGAATTCCATACGTTATCAAATATTCTATTTCTGGGCATGATGTCAACACGAATCCTCAACATTACAATAAGAATTACTTTTGGTGAAATTTCTCTACTTCGAAATTTTAATCCGTGCAGTTAGGCTACACAGTTTTTTAAGGTGCAATGGATAAAATTTAAGAAATGATGGTATCACGAAATTGTCATTTTAAGACCACACTTCCTTTATCAACCTTGACATCATCTTCAACCCCTACCTACACGATGACATAATCATTGGCCGGAATGCTTGTAAGAATAACTGACCAGAAATAATGAGGATATACAGTGTTAGTTAGTTGCCCTGCTCCAAATGTGCACGAAATATTACTTTTGACTCCTCTTCCGAACACATTTTCGTTCCCTTCCATCAATTCATCAGTTGTTTAAGATTCCACTTTCTGGAACTCATGGAAATACATGCGTCATGGAATGTCAGGAAGTTGAGAGAATGTCAGGACAAATGCAGCGAGATCTGCCCATCTAAATACGCGCATGAACATGTACAATAACAGCAACAATAAGTTGAGCTATTGTACATAATTAATACATGCATGTAAACTGTATTTCATAAAAACGTGCTTGGTATACAAGAACGACACCTGTCCTTATATTCCTTGTTATCTTTTGCTTCTTTATGTGTGGTGAACCTACTCTAACCTAGCAAACATAACATTACTTTTTAAAAACAGTCAGCATAAAAAAAAATTACAGCCAAAAGTTGAAATCCCTCATCATACCAAATTAAGCACTTATTTTCGCCAAATACAAACGGGATTAATTCCAGGTACATGTGCGGGCAACCAGTTCACATTTTCAGCTCATTTTAATCATCCCATGCTCGTCGGCCCATCATAAAGGGCATCCCAACGCTGGCCAAACGACCATTGGGATTTGGCAGAGACGACGTTGGCAATAACAATCAAATCCTCATTTGGGGGCTGCAGTGCAAGCCGAGCCAAAGGGCCAACTCGGAGTGACCCTGGTGACCCTGGCAAAGTCACCAACAATTCATGAGGCCAGCCAAACTAGCTGAAATTGGCGCTTCCGGCCACTTTGTGTTTGCATTTGCAGCGCTTGGACAAACAGCAGTCAATTTCGTCCAAATTGTCCATAATTACAGTCTCATTCTGCATTAAAAATGTTAGCGCGTATCAGCGAGGCATAAAATATTCCGAGCCCTCCATGGCCCACTGACGTCATAAAAGCCTTCTGGATGGCTCATATTTTGTCGATTAGCGACGAGGTCACTAGGAAACCACTAGAAAACCTGGCATTTGAAATGCAGCGGAATAACAAATGGTCGCAAGATGTTCATAAACCTCATTGGTGCACGCTTGATCGACCATCACGAAAAACACTCGACCAACGCTTTGATCCATGCATAAGGCACCGAACCGAAGTGGGTCTCTGAGCAGCTTTGGCATGTCAACCCACTATTAAGATTGGCTCCTATTTCGCCCAATGACTGAAACAACGATGATGTTTTCAGGAAATGCGAGTTGACCACATTTTGCGTCATGCTTCCTGTCCACTTGTAAATTGTTGGCTTAATTTTGATCTTATGTTGGCTTTCCTAATTTGTCGACCCTACACACATGCCAATCTCATAATTTTCCTAAGTATGAAAATATGTCTATAAGAAATATGTTTAGGAAAAGATGGAAAAGGAAATAGGAACAAAGATGCCTATTGGCAAAAGCGCCGCAAAAAAATCCCTAGCAAATGCATGCAGTATCTGGCAACACTGGCCGTAGCTCCGCCCTAATTTTCTTAATGATGCGGTATGATTGGTCTAATTTCCCCCTTATGAGAAAAGCAAGAAAAAATTAAGTCCAAAATTAGACAAATATTACAAGTGAACAGGAAGCAAAAAAGTTGGTAAAGTACAGTGTGGGTAAAAAGTCAATGTACTTCAACAGAAAACGTGTCTAGTAACAGCAAGTAGTACAACAAACAAGATTCCTGGGTGGTGCTTTGGTTTACTTCCATCATGGAAAAGTAGTCGCCGATATTTCAATCAAATTTTGGGATCAAGTTCTAATCAGGAACGTGCCAATGAAGTGCAATTTCACGAAATTCCCTTTCAACCGAATAGCAGAATCAATTTTTGGGAAGATGATTATGGGGCGTGGGCGTTGTTTGCCGCGATAATCAAAGAAAAATTGTCCTCTTTTGAATGAAACGTGATTTGCATGTTTTCAATGTCGTGTCGAGAGATCTTGATTTACTTCAGGACTGCAAAACCAATAGCAACGAAGAAATCAGAAGCCGCCATGGAACTTATTTGAAAAAAATGAAGATGAATGTTGGAAACCTCAATATGCAAATTTGAGAAGAAAAAGTAAAATAGTTGCATTTCTGAACAGGGATAAAACATTTAGGCACGTTTGTCTGAAACCAATTGAAACTTATTTAGTTACTTCCTATTGCCTATACCATAGCTCATTAAAGTTGATGATTACTTGTAAAAAAAATTTTTTAAAGCTTTTTACCACCATAGGCAAACAAGCAATGCAAGTATGCATGCAGTGATTGCCAAAATGAGGGGCAAAATGCAAAAAAAACAGCCCATGAAGTGGTTAAACAACTATCAAACACATCTTAAATTATATCAGATAGTAACGATATGAATAAGCATGAAGATATGCCATTAGAGATATGATTTTGTATCTTGATTTCCCATATCATATGATAATAACATTAGCGTGCCTTTTCAAGCATATTTGGCTATTTGCCTAGAAGATGTTGTGTGAACACCTGGGCACTGCTTCGAGGACATAATTCTGCAATTCATCCATGGGACATGTCAAATGCCATTATAGTACGGCGTAAAATGCCTTGGAGGAACAACATATGCATGTGACATTTGGCGTCCCAGGACATGCATTAATAAAATTAATGAATACTATATTTTGATGACATTAAACATACATGTAATCGACCACAGTTAGATGGACTGCCTTGGGGAGACAAGAAAGGTTCTTCATCACAAATTAATGTAAATGAAAATTTATGAAATGCCGGAAATATTTATCTTCTTTACTTGCATCCTGGACCACATCATTTTCTGGATTTGTATTAATGTGGATAATGGAGAATAATTCAGCAGAAAGTTGTATGTCGCCATATTTTATTTAAATTAGGATTATGTTTTTCATTTCGGTTGACTTCCTCATGTAATGTTACTTAAAAAATCATCAGAAGACATGTTGTTAAATATACATTTATCACATTTACCCCATTATGGCTAATGTATTCTCGAGCAATGTTTTTGTTTCATTGATCCGAACATGCAAGTACCAATTGGTAAAAGTTCAAGATTTCCCCACAACTGCTAGCCTGCTAAAATATTTAAAGGCCTGCTGTGTTCGCCAACATCCACTCAACTGCAGTAATTTCAACCCAATAAAGACATGAATGGACGGACTGCAGTCTCTTTTATCTGATGCATTTAAAGCCTACATTGCCCGATTCATGGGCCAGGACGAGCCAATAAAACTAGAATACTGGCCACATGAACGAAGCGTGGAAAATCCATGGGGAAAACACAAAACGAGTAAGTATAACTTTACAGAGGCTCAATCTGGAAGCAAAACGGATGGAAACAGGATCATTGAAATTTAACGCATGTGGATACGTTTTATTTGGTAAAATAAAAGGCTCGCATGCTGTCTGTTCAACGGCTGATATATCGCACATTTCATCTACTAATTCTTTTGAAAGTCGAGAGTATTCACCAGATATAATTGAATTTCCACAAAGGTAAATGATTCGTAATTTCGATAAATGGGTTTACAAATTGCTACCCATACATGAATAGGAGGCAAAAACTGCTGATGTGACTTCAAAGGCTTATTAGCCATGATAATTTGCCCGCACTGATTAGCGTACAGAGGAATTGATTAAGGTATTCAAAAGCTGAAACATTTTTTCACTATATCCATCAAGTTCTTTTTTATGGAAGCTCTCTCAGATTACTCGCATAATCACTCATTTACTGGGGCATAATAAGCGAAATAAATCCATCCACACGGCACAGCAACAGATAATTCATCAAATTTCATTCCAGTCACTTATGAACTTGGTGCTCTTTATATGCTAATTCAAAGGCCCTGGAGGGACGAAGCATTACCATTAAGTTCAGTGAGATCAACCTGGAAATTCGCCCGACAATTTCCAGTAAACTCTGATAATGGGGCAAGCAGCAAACCCTTTTCTCCAACCCCTAATCGATAAAATTGCCGCCAAAATTAATATTTAACAGGGGTGTCGAGTAGCAGAACAGATTCTTGACAGCATCTTAAACATCGCACTGAATTGATCTCCGGCTAAACATAACTGGAGTGCGAGCAATCCATCACCGCAATAACTAACCGAGCAATAAATCAGAGAGATTAAAGGGAAATTAAATCCGACATAACTTTTAGGCGCATTTTCGACCCAAGCGTGAAAATGGATACACCGAGCTGTTTTATGATCTGGCCAATTTTTGTAGTGTACAACTGAACTTTTCCTGAACTTTCTTAAAACCGATTTTTCACAAATTACTTAAGGCCCATTGAAAGTGCGTTGTGACTTTGGGGACACCCTGCATAAAATTTCCAAAAACAATTTCTCCTTTCCTAATCAACATATGAAAATAATTTTTTTGTTAACATTAACAGGGACTTGAGTTTTTTGGCATGCGCTTATGGAAATGTATATGATGTTAATAAAAACGATAATTCTATGTTTGACCTCTTTATTTTGCTTTATGGGCGATAGATGGCAGCACCTGCCACCTGAATGGGAATATAAGAGATTTACTGTCGTTGGCAAAATAAAGAATATCTGGAAAAATTATAAAAACGAAATGTCTTTTCATTTTATATAGCGCAGGAACTTACTAGCAATATAAACTTTGAATTAAAACATTTAGTTTCATTTGAAATTATCATATCTGTCCAAAATTATCCAAACTCAATTGCAAAAAATCACTTACAGTGGTCCCTAACTACAAACACTGCATAAATATATATACTGCACAAATACAGCCATAACTATCTGGTACTGCAGATTCCATGATTTTTCAATAGTCATGATATTACCGTACAACTCAATGCAGAACTCCATTCAACCTGATTTACACTCAACTTATCAAAGCGACATAAAGCCACATAAATAACACAGCAGGAAGAAATATCGAAGGAAAAACATTGATGACGTCAATGTTCAGTACAATTTACATGTAGTCATGCCACTTAGTCATGTCTATATCGCTGATGCCAAATGACGCTACATATCTTTTTTTTCCGAGAAAACACTAATTATGCTTAAGAATCAAAATCCTGCTGATAATTGAACAGGTTAAATGAGCTTCCACTACTCATATCTTCTTGACATAAGCCGAAAATCCCTAAATCGCAGCTAGCTTAGGAGACCCAGTCCGCCTTATTCGGAATTGAAAACCCATTAGTGGAAATTAGCAATTCAATAACCATTTAAGCGTCACTTTAGGTAATCATAATTAGGCTGATATGAGTGACACGCACTGATATTTTTCACTCGGCGATGCTTTCATGCCGCAAAATGCGCTAAAGTACTCCCGTTAGGCAGCACTAATGAATAATGGAAAAATAATCTTCGGGCATTAGGAAAGGCCATTATACACTAACAGCAGAAAAAAGCTGGTGCGTTTTCCAATTTTTGACAGGCTGCAAGTGACTGGCATCAACACGAGGTATTCGCAGAGTATTAATATTGTTCTACTCTAATTTACATGCAGCATACACGAATGTCTTAGTTTCACCATGTTTTTTGCCAGCAAAAGTCAGTCATTAAAATTTCTAGAGCATTCAAGGATGTTACCTGAAACCATGCAATGCCGTTTCCATGTCATTTTCAACTGCTAATTAGACTGAAAAGCCTCATTCGTTAGCATCACTTCATGTCTACCCAATTAAGTGTCTTTCAAAGCTGGTCCCCACATGTTGGAGGACATTGTGTTATCTAATGATGTAATTTTATGTAGGTTGTCATATTAATCTGGTGCAGCGTCCTAAATTAGAAATAAATTTTTCGCTGTTGATTTTTCAAATTTACTATTTCAATTTTTCACTGTTTTTGTAGTGTAATACGAATTTAAACACTGCAAGTGCCCTGCAACATTACATTAACAGGTTGTACACATCAACAAGAACTGAGCAAGATTCAACCAGTACCAACGAAACCCAAACATCTACGCATTTCGGACATTTTAACACAATAATATACCATCACCTACTTACATACTTTTAAAAAATCCAACTTAAATTAAAAGTACCATTTAATTATTATGAATAATATATATAATGCCTGCTCACAGTTTAAAATATCTTCTAGATATGACCTTCAACACAAAGAAAAAATTCTTTTGCAATGTAAAAGTATACAAATAAATACTTTTTGAATTTTCAAGGCACATATTGTGATGTACATACGGCATCGGCTATGGCATAACTGCATGGCAACTTTAAGTATACAGAACATTATACGCAATTTGTGGGATTTTAATTGGTAATGCAAGAAACTTGCTGGTAACATGGGTGTTCCATTAAATGAGGACTTAAAAGGTAACATATATCAATATAACATACATAACATGTAGGGATTTGCAGGAACCAACGTAGTGGTATATGGTGCAAACCCTAATGGTGCCATGCTCCAAAATACCACGAGCCAGCAATAGTGGAAACATAATGTTCCTACATGATAGGTACCAGATGCTCGATCTTGTGCTTCAACTTCGACTATTATGTTCCTCCATTGTTCAAGCATTTGCATGCAGAGAGTGGGCTAGGTTAATAAAGTTAAACCATAAATCCTCGCTGTTATGTTATTCCAAGATGTGCTCAAGGCTTTAATATGAGGCATTGAGTGAAAGTTATCGCTTGACTTATGCTGGGGCATAAAACCTGCTGTTCTATTTTACCCAGTACAGCTGTACAAATGCTAAATTAGAAAGCGAAAGCATCCATCATTGCAACAATGGAAAATCGAGCTGAAAGCCTTCGATGAATCATGGTTTTTTTTTTCTTAATTCGAAAAATGTCGAAGGCAACGATGAATAAAGAAATAAAACTGAGCGACGATTGAAAGAAACCGAATCCATGGGGAAGTTTATAGATTTTTAAAAAGTCTAATCAGTCTTACTTTTCCGTTAGTATCGAGCAAGAAACAAATCACCTTTAAACTCCGGAATCCAAAAACACATTAAAGCAGACGCCACTTGAATGTTCTTTCAAATTTTAAAATGCATCTCAGGTGACCTTTATAGTCCAGCTTGAACCTCATTTTCTGCCACCATTATTTTCTCCAAAGAGTATTATTCTTTATTAGCTTGCACAAACAGCTGAATAATCGCCTTACAGGCAGATATAAATTGCGAAGTCGAGTTTTTTCACAGTTCCGCATCGATTTCCAATTGAGAGTCGATATTTTCAACCTATCTCAAGCAGCCCAGGGGAATTACATGTACTTGTGAGCAATAGGTAAAAGTTGTTATACGGCCAAATAGTTTCGATAAATATATCATCCAGCTTAGATGCTGAACCACCATTGCATGAGCCTTACGTGTTGGATTCTATGTTATTTAAATAAATATTATTAAAGATCCAACATACAAAATAGGCTGGAATATTGCACTAGAATATGCACAGAATACTGTATACCAGCCTTGGATTATGCATATCGCTAACAGGTTTGGGTCATGCACCGTATTTTTACAAACCCAATTGTAATTGATCACTTTGCACTTTTAAGAATAAGATGCATTAAATAAATATTTAGCTACACACTGGAAATCTAATCAAATAGAACATCCATTCCAGTGTTTCTATCAACAAATCAAATATTGTTTGAGAAGTCTTTTGGATCCATGCAAATAGTTATAGGCAATTGGCCTGGAAGAAAATGATGATGCAAGTGCTGGAACTTTGCCTAACTACAAGGCCTGTGTAGCCATCATGCATACTATGGTAATCGATAGCACTAAAAGGAGATATGGTTTCTGGAATGCACACGCTGCCACTTCCGAACTAACAAACAATAGAGCAGATCATAAACGAAATATGAAAAGCACAATCATTATAGATTGCAGCAACGGTATGTCTGCTTGGTGGAAGCCCGAACACGAGGGTCAAACGGCTATAATGCCTGTCTGACCCTGCTGCATGTTTATCACGTTGTTATTTCGATGCATTTCCCTGACTAACAAAAGGTTGAATATTTGAAAACAGCGTCTTCATTAAATGCGCTTTCACCAAGGATGTAATTGGATTACCAAACGCCTTTAAACTACAACTGCACAGCTTCTGGAAAATGACGAGTCTTAAGGTTACCTTGTTTAATTAGAAATTTCTACAAGGGTTAGGTCTTCAGCAGCAGAATCCTGACGAGCATGACTATTCAACTTTTAATTAGTTTCCTGGTACTCCATGGACATGCACTGTCTGGGCTTCAATAACAATAGCCCAGACCAAAAATCGATTTATGAATAAGAATTTTGATGTGTGGATGTGACCTAGTCATCTCCGACTGAAAGCAACTGCTTCGAACCACATTCTTGCGAGATATATTCAAACTTACATCCCACTGACATTGATTGATCCTCTAAATGCATAATTTCAACTTTAATGAAATCTCAAGATTTGAAGGGTGTCAAACCATGATGTTGTACATGTATGTGCAGTCGATTAGTACCGTACTTACGTTTTGGTTTAGCACCCTTCATTTAAGAAAAGGATGTTGTGTAATGACACAACAAATAAACAGTGTTTAAGAGCAAGCTTCAACTCCCTAAAGCCAAGTAATGGTGGGTAAAACCGGTTTACATGTAAAGTTGCCCACATGCAAAAGAAATGTATTTCAAATGCATTTTGAAATACAATGCAAATTGTAAAATGTATTGCAAACGTATTTTTCAGAAAAAGCTCCGTGATAAATGGATTTTAGAATGCATTTACAATCCATTATGAAATACATTTAAGTCTCAATCTACATATATTTTGAAATGCATTTCAAAATGCATTTTTTTTCCATATGGGCTGCACATATACATAAGGAAAGTTCCATTTCTCAAGAAAATATTATTTACGAACACGTGTTTTTTTACTTGGTCAAATGTTTTTGCGTGTCTAACAACACACTGAATTCCTCAAAATAACATACACCAAGACCAAAGGATGATTCGAGGCACAACGACAGATAACTTTATTAAATTAGTTTTCAGGCAGTCTGGTCGCAGGTTTCCAGTTAGGAAGACTATTTGAACTATTTGCTATTGGCTATTTCGAACATGAAGTAAGAGCTAAGAGGACGTTAAATAAGAGTTTTTTTTATCAGAGGATGGACGATAGGTACAGCCATCATGAAACCCATTATTCGCTGCTATTGTGTGGCTTCGGTTTTCAATGGACTTTCTGTTGCTAAAAACTTGCCATTAACTCCTCACAAAACCCCAATTGTTGATGGAGACAAAAGCAAGTGGACATTGTTACCAATATCCGCCTACAATGGCGATCCACCACAGGCTCTGGCACATTTTCACCGATAATAGATATCGGTTAAATTTATCAATTGTCATTTTACCCAGCTTCGAGGAGGTGCATTGAAGCCAAATTTAGACATAAAACCCTCTACTGCGCTGTATGCGCAATGCATTTTAATCACAAACGAGCTCTAATACCTAAATACAGTATTTATTTAAAAATGGATGACATTGGATGCTCGATCAATAACTTGTTGCTCGCCAAGGAAGACAGATTTCGGAAACATTGGTCGAGTTTGATTTCTTTAGAATGCAACAAGTCACTGATCTAACATCCAATATTGAAGTATCGCAGATGCATTTTAGCCGTTAGGGATTACACTTACATTTATACCTAACATGTTTACCTTTTCATCGATGCAGAATCTGCGACAATACCGTGCTTGTCATATTTTTAATGGATATACAGGGTGCTACATAAGCTTGAACAGCTACATGTAGATATGCTCTGTAATATGTATACAATGTAAAGCTTTTATTTAATGTGTGATTTCTTCTATTGTACTTTATAAAAGAATAAGATTGCTCTAATCGAAAGCAACATGAAAAGTTAAACGATTTGTTGCAATGTTAGTATAAATAGTACCTGACCATGGCCTCGTGGAAATCAAAATCCGAAGTGGTAAATTTCAATTCTAATTTGAGAATCCGGATACGACCACGCAGAAACAAATTTAATTTGTTACATGATAGACATCATATAATTCATATTATAATGGTTTCATCGAATTTGGAATGGAAAATCCAAGACTTGTCAATGATTTTCCATTGAGTTATAAACATTTCAGTGTTTTTTTTTTTGAAATAAGATAATAGCTAAAATACAATATCACAGCTGTCTGAATGATTTTTGTTATCCAAGAGTCAAACATTCATATAAGTGTTCGAGATTGCGTGCCATTTAAATTGTCCTCTTTTACACTCTTGTCTTACAAGTTATTTTAAATACCACGACTTTAAGACAAAAATGCCACGACTTTATTGCCCAGTAGACAGACACCTTCAGTGTTTGAAAATGCAAATTCCATTACTTCTGTATGCCTTACTTGTCAAGAAAGGCCAAGTTTTTACAAAAGATATTGGAAATTACAAAGAAAATACGACAAGAACAAATACATGCAATATTAGTTGTCTTCATTTTTTTATATTTGAAATCTCCTTATTTACAAGTCTACCTTTCTCATTCGAATGCTCAAAGAAAACTTTTCCACATCCTTAATTTCAAGAACCCTTAACGTTTATATTCCCATCTTCCAAGGAATCATTAGCATGACCCTAAAGATAAAATCTGATTTTCCATGAGCCCAACGACGTTTCGATGACAGGCATGCCCTGAATTTCACTTTTGACACCCTGGTTGTATAAGCTGTGATGTACTTAAAAGAAGGCATCGCTAAACCCTGCAGCCAATGAGATTCCCTTTTAGTTATGCAGCCGAATGACATTTAACCTTTGTGACGATTATCCGAAAGCTTAATCACTGGGTTCAGCGTAGGCACTTCACCGATGCCGTTATCTATGTCCAATTTGCTATTATTCAACGAAGCCCTTTGCAAATTACCAACCAGTAATGGGTCTAATTCGGAGCTGGCTCAGAAACTGCATAGTTTGCAGATATTAATAAAGCGGGTTACTCCAGAAAGGAGCTCAAGGAGAGGTGATCGATACTGCAGTGCTTATATTAAGGAAACCAGCTAAGGCCTATTGATCCAATTTTCTGCACAATGACTCAGAATTTCCATGTGTATTTCTGAAGGAAGTCGAAGTTTTCAGATAAGGTGTATTTCACTCGGATGTGCAGGATCCACACGCAGGGCGCCAATAACTGGCTCGTTTATTCTGCTTTTCTGGCAGCCATGAGCACGTGACGCCAGCGAAATGCCTAGCAACACATGCTCCTCGGCGAAATTGAATCTTAACGGATCTTGGCCCAAAAAGCCGCAAGATTGGGCTTCATGACCCATGGACGGAAGAGGCCTGACAGAAATGAATGACCAGGCGGATAAGCTGCCACCAATTTCAATTTAGTTTGCGCGAGCTTTTTGATTATTTTCTGGCCTTCAAGCGGGATTTGCAATAGATGCTGCTAAAAAAAGCAAAACAATGGCCAGAAAGTTGCAATGGTACTTCCAACATTGTTGGTCAATGTTCATGGTGTGCGATCTTGTTGGTTAGATAACGATATCAAGCATTTTAAGCATGTTTTCCTTCGAATCAGAACAAATGCGTACCAGCACCGAGCAAACTAACTTCACATCATTTCCAGAATTTCGCTATTCCTATTCCATGTTTTCAAATTTGCATCAGAAAGCAAACTTTTACTTCACATCATTTCTGGAAAGGTATGCATTCGTCTGATGCAAGTTTCAAAACACGATTTAAAAAAAAAAAAACTTGAAAAAACCCGCCAAAATAGCCCCTGATTATGATGCACACCCCAATACTTATTAGCACCTAAAGATGTTGAAGCATCGAACATTAGTGAAAAATTCAATATTTGTAGTCCGACTGTGAAGAAAAAACACTGATGTCGACCTTTGGGCAATTTATATGCTATAACATAAATAGAAGTTGGTTGAAAATACCCTGCAACAAATGTGTACTAAATAACAAATAAAAAACCTAACCTAACCTAAAAAATAATTTCTTTATTTAGCAGCCCCACCACTAGGCAATCATTGCCAGCATAAGATCCTTTAGGAAAAGCCCATTTGCTTAGTGTCGTTTAGACATACCTGCGGTACTGTAACTAATCTAATTTATATTAATATACAATACATGTAAACTGGTAAATGTTTTACGGTTTTAGTGTACTTGCTGATACTTATGCACTTATCCTATCTCAACGAATAATAGTATAAAATGGCGTATTTGCATCAATTCTGAAGACTGAAGCCCATTCAAGCACATTTTTTTCATGACACTGCAATGTCTTAAATTTCTAAGCATTCCGGCTCATGCGTTTATAGGCCAAGCCATCTAATCAACATGATGCAATAAAAAATTCTTTATTTTTAATAAATTCCTCGTTATAAATTTCAGAATCGTGCTTACCAAATTCACTTTCTTTCAGCCAACATGCAATTAGGATAAGTCTCCTGTAGTGGTGCATGCTGAGAGCGCATTTAATTAGTTTTCAATTTCAGCCGAAAAAGGCTAGGATATTGGATAGCGAACGCAGATGAAGATGAGAAAATCAATAGCATTGCACAAATTTGTGGCCATTAATCCATTCTCTTAGGAGTGGCTCAAGCAGCTCATCTATGCAAATTATCCCAAAAGGGCCATAAGTGTCTGGAAGCACATTGCAGAAAAATCGCCTGGCTTAGCTGAAAACAAATCATGCTAAATTCGGTTGTACTTGAAGCGAACATCCTCCGCTTTAGCAGAATTACATTAATATCCTCCATTCTTAAGGGTGTGTGAGAAGAAAGCAACGAGCCCAGGCCCCAGCCCGATGAAATGATGCGAAAAATCAGAATCGACGGAATGGATTTGGGGAGCTTTCATAAGAAGACGAAGATTAAAATTGCAATCGAAAGGCAAAAATTGCACGGATGGAGATTAAGTGCTGGCCTAATCAAAGGTTGGGTAGAGGTTAATTACACAGGGTTCCCATCATTCGAATGATGTGTGCTATCATTGGAATTGGCATTTTCTCTTTTGTAAACATTTTGGGTCGTTAGGCAGTGAACTGAAAAATACAGGACCTTTAGCTTCCCATGGATTACCACAATGTTGATTAGCATTTTCAGCAAACACAACGCCGGAAAAAAGGAAGCAGCGTACCACTCCTCGGATAAAATATTCATGAATCTCTCGTGTGGCTTCATGACTATTCATTAAAAGCGTGTTGGGGCACAAGGATTTCCACTACCATATCATCCAAAAATCACAAAAAAGCAATAATAATGGATGTATGCCTGCGAAGCAAAGCGGCAGACATCCATGCGCAGGAGTGGATATCCACGGGCATGTCCCAAATTAGTTTATGCAAATTTACCTTTTACCTTCTCCACGTTCAGAGAAACGGTTTTTTGAGAAACTCTTCACGCTGCATTATTTTTATATAACGCTGAATTGTAGTAGAACAAAGCCAGATATCATTTTCCAATCTTAACAAGGATATTGTTGGCAATGGCACTTCCTAAGAACAAAAGCACCGTTGTATGGAATAAGCACATGGGTCTATTCCCGAGTGAAAAACTAAATATGGGTTACACAATGTAATGTATTCATGCAATTCCATACATGTCTATATTTGTCTATATATGTGCATATTCTTAAAAGGTCATACGTACAATGCAGCAGTAATTGTTAAAAATAAATTGAGTTGATGGCGCCCCCATACCACACAGTCATTTTTTGTTGATTGCAGGGTACTGGGTTGAATTGAACTGTATCCATACATGTTAATATTGATAGATTTGATCACACTTGACTAAATGCGAGCATCCTGTATATAATGTATAAATGTCAGTGTTTTCTAATGATAGACAGGCGCGAACAATACCCAAATCCTCCCTATACAATGTACCTGCCATGTTAACTTATCAGGTATAAGTTCTGTGTAACTAACAAAGATAATAAAAAAGAAACGACATTAAGTTACTTTTTATTTACTCAAAATTTAACATGGAAGGTACATGTAGAAGGCTGAACCGGCGGGTCAGGATGTGTTGTTGTTCAAATTAAGTCATGCAAACTTTCCATTGCCATATGGCCAAGTATGCTTTCCATCATCAGTGAGTTTTATCTACTGTGCATATTGTTCCCTTATGGTATTACAAATGACCATAAATGGCTCATACATTGTCCGACATGCCATATATGTATAACCCAAATTACACAAGTGTACATCCCTATTACACTTTTCCACCTGGGATCGAATTACTCCTCACCACTGCAAATGGCATCACTGGTGCTCATGCTGGGTAACGATTTGAATGGAATGGAACAGAAGTAGCTTGCATCAAATTCAACAGCCATTTGCTGGAAGTTGAGAGTAAAGTTTTCAATAAGCTGGCATCAACAAGTTTCCATCCCGGCGCAGCGCCAATCATTGATCTCCACGTTTCTTAGTGTCTCGAATGAGCTTGCTCAAATTTCTCATAGTATAAAGGGCCTTCATCCTAATGAAAACGATGATGGGGCCCGACGCAGTGCTTTCTTAATTCAATTTGCCACCACGGGGTCGGCATTGCTGTTTAACTGGGCTAAAACACGCCGAGAAGCGTTTCCATGTATTAGCAGCGATAAAAGCCATTAAAGCAAGTCGCCATATTCTTGGGAGAAAATTTCATTACAAATTGCAGCGCAAGTGGTGGCATCGAACAAAGGATTTTCTTGGGGCATGTTGACTGGAACGCTTTGTCACTGTGAAATTACAGCCTGTAACGGCTCCTACACTAAAATTCAGCGATATAAATGCGCGTACCGCTGTGCCAGGCACCAATAACGCCAGAGGTGCATGCATCAAGCTCAAAATGAAGCCGCTTTACCTGCGTGCCAGCAATGGGTTTACATAAAAAGCGAAATTAAATCCATGCTTGCATTGGCTTACCCGCTTCCGTACGACTTCCTTAATCACGGTGCGCAGCTGTACACAACGACCTCATTTCCAAAATGGCCCCCATCGAGCAAGTGGGACAATGGCGGAAAAGTAATAGCCTGCATACGCAAAACAGTTGCATTACATGCCCAATGAGAGCAATTAGGTAAGGGCTGATACCGAATCGCAATGATTGCCAGCGTGGGCTAACGAGGTAAGTGCATATAATGCAAGGCCGAATCAAAATGGTGCCCATAAGTTAGCAGTGGAGGGTGAGCCTGAGATGACTTTTAGTTTGGTAACAGCGTGATTCCATTCATTGGATGGCTAACTGAATACTAACAGTCTGCGTGGAAAAAATTAATATGGCTATATCAGACAGGCATCTAATGCCAGGCATTATACTGTAGCTATTCAAACAGGTAACCTCTCTTAACTTGAATGCCATTTAAATACTATAAGCTTAGTTTTCATTGAATTTGCCAAGATATTCACAAATTACATGTCTTACATGCATTGATAATAGCAATTTCTTGTATTTTGAAACCAAGTCCTTGGGAATATCTATCAGTCAAGTTTAACTAATACCATTTGCTGTGAAAATTACCCTAGGAATGGACATACACACAACATGTATGACCAGCTGCATCTGAATTAGACATAAAGTAAATGGATATGTATGACCATAAGCGCCATATCTGGGTAGTGAGTACCGACATGTGCTGACATACATGGATAAGTGTCGAATTCATTGAATTGCCAAGCTATTCACAAGTTACATGTCTTGCATGCATTGATAATAGCAATTTATTTTATTTTGAAACCAAGTCCTAGTTAAGGGTAATACATTTTACATGGCAATATCTATCTGTCAAGTTTAAGTAATACCATTTGCTGAGAAACTTACTCTATACATATACACAACATGTATGACCAACTGCATCTGAATTAGACATACAGTAGATGGATATGTATGGCCATAACCGCCATATCTGGGTAGTGAGTACTGGCATGTACTGACTGTCTGACATACATGGATAAGTGTGGAATTACATAAATGGTATAAGCCCATATAGGTCCACACACATGTATGGTCCATCTTTTTCACCACCCAGGAAGCCTCATTTGAAAGCCAGTAATTACTGGCAAAGTCCATGCTGGACGATTCATGGCAGACAAGAAATCAACCACGAAACGGAAAACGAAACAGAGCGTACTTCCAATGTTTCAAAACAGTGACAGCGCTTTAAATTCGAGCAAAGCGAGTTAATCTTGACGTTGTCGGGTATTCAATATTGACTCGCAGTTGACATTCGACGAGCGTTTGTTCGTGACGTCAAATCTGCATGTTTTTGACAGCTCAATAGGGCTGCATCCATAAGGTTGATATGCTTGAACAGAGAAGGTAAACTCCGCTGATGTGAATATGTCTGGACGACGACAATTTTGGAATATATAGGGCAGAGATACATATGTAAGATATTCACAGTTTATCGGCGAAACGTTGGAGCAAATGCAATTGGTCAGTCCATGTCACTAAATCTAAATTGTGTTTTATCGCTTCAAGCAATGCACACTTCGTCCTGTCAACAGTTCCATCAACAGTGCAGTCGAAACCACCGTTAAAAAGTAGTGACATAGGATATGCAATGACGTCATAAGCTCATCAATAGCCTATTATTTTATATTGTCCGTTGAAATCCAATAAAACCCGACTGGATGTTGAGCGTTGGGTTGCTCGTTAGTATGGATATCAGTTCAACGATTTGCATTGTATGATTTTATTATTTGCACAATTCGAGTATAGCGACGATGTAAAGCTTTGTGCGACCGAAAATTGCCAAATGATGTATGGACCTAACCGTTTGCGCAATATGGCAAACTGCTCTGACAAGGAAACTAGAGTTCGAAGGAAGGAACGATCAGCATTTTTTCTTTTTTCTGACAGATAAAAACCGTCAGTTCGACTTAGACATATGGTCACATTAGGCAAAAAGATAAGCCAGTTCGTACTGCGCCTAAATTGACATTTCTGGGGAAAAAAGCTGGAGTGAACATATATACACGTTGGTTGCAACTTGCAGGCCCATTGCATTTGTAGCCTGAATTTGAAATGCCAGCATTTCAGCTGTTCAGTTCACATGTGCGTCGTCAGGGCAGCTCTAGCAAAATTGAATATACGGAAAACGTGATATACGTTTGCCTACTCTCCTCTTATTATCACCGTAATGTTTGGTTTCCATCTCATCGACCCGAACCACGCGGATTTTCCCTTATCGAGTGCATCTTTTCAGGTGGCCCTACATGCAATTTCATAGGGCGAACACAGCTGGCTCAAATAGGTGATGCGCCAGAAAAGATAATGCTGGAGAGGAGGCCACCATCAGGGCATGTTTTCCACGCAATTCAAGAGATTGGTTGGCCACAAGAGGAATACGATACCGGAATGCGAATGGAATTGGAAAAGTTCGCCCAGAGATACGCAACTAACATATCGCCGCGTATTTTCCCGTAAATGCTAAATTTGCTGGCAGAAACGGGAACATCCAAGGCAGATAATAGACATCCGATGAGGACTGTGTATAGCCGTACGCTCAGACAGCATGAAAATACACTCTTCGTCTTATGTGCACTTTAAGCAAGAAACAACTACCTGGATATTTCAAAAGTGCGTTTTCTTAGTACATGTACGATTGTACAGAAGAATGCAAAAAGCCAATTTTGTGCAGTTTCATCTATTCGGCGAAAAGCAAAGGAAAGAATAAACCTGCAGTTTGACATGAAGAAGGCTACTAAAAAAATATATACACGCATAATAGTCAGACTTTGACTTTGCAATAAAGCAGTGCTCTAAAGGAGTTAAGCACATGTAAGTAAAGACCTGTAGTATGTGCTACAGGATGAGGTAAATAAGCCAATCATACCAAACGCATTTGCTTAAAAAAGCGCATGGTCTTAACTAAGATTGCCCACTGAACCTAAGCTAAAACGTGTTAAATATGCATGATTTAATTAATTCATTAATTATTTGAAGTAATCCAGGAATTGAAGACAAACAACATGGTAAAACAATACATTGTTAAAGGCATTCAAGAATGGAATCTCCTCCCCCATTACATTAGAAAACTATCTTTTGATGTTCCTTTTACTCATGCATTAAGATTTGTAAGCATTTTAAATAGGAATTATTTTTATACTCATTGGAAACTTAAATGTGTTGTAACGACATTGTGTATTTATAAAATTGTCGTTGATGACGTTGGTAATAATTAATAAATAAATAATAAAATAAATAAGGGAAATATGTGTGCATTAAGATGTTGTTGAAAAACCTGATTGACTGAGTATTAATTTATGAGATTCTTGCAAGTCCTCCTTAATTACGACAAAAATATGCTGCTTTTATGGTGAAAATGTCATCCTCAACAGGTTACGCATAATATACATGTAAATGCCAGACATTTGACTTTCAACTCTGTTCATTTTCGGACACGCTCTATTGCACAAGGTTTGGTACTCAATAGAATAAATCTGCCAAATATTTATTCATCAACATTTGCAATGCAACACAATTTACCAGCTCCCCTTCACCGCACATCCTCGGCGTTAGGGGTCCACATTTACATATGCTGGGATAAAAAAAAGTCAAATTGTTTTAGTAATATCCGCAATTTTTGAGGGAAAGGATCCCATTTATGACTTTTCTTGGCAAAACGGCAATGTCGAAAACATGTTCCCCCTCCCCGAAAAAATTCGTATTGCATTTTATGGATCATATGCCTCGCCATGTGTGCGTGCCTCTGGAAAGTCAATGCCAGTTCACATTTTCTGCACTCTCCCAACATGGCAGTTTTCCGAAATAAAACCGCTCATGGTCCCAACGTTTTCAAGTAGCTCAAATAAAAAAACCTATACTCGAAAACTCCCATGAATGAATCAAGAGGGGAAAAAAATAAAAAGCTGAGCCATCAGCACACACAAATGCACTATTCCCAATCAGGCAAACACTACAAAAGTCCTCACTGAACCAATTTGCCATAAAAAAGAATAAGAGTTTGGAAACATTTACGACTGCCACTGAAATATTTAAGCTTTGAGAAAGTGCGTCGTGCACATGAAAGTTTTTAGAGCCTTTCTATCAAATAAGTATTTGGGCCCTTTGTTTCTGAGCAAAAATTCCCAGCCTCGAGGACGATTTTCAGAAGCAAGATTCAATTTCGCCTCTTTGGTACTTAGGAAACAGCCCAAAACAAAACTCCATGGCATATCATGTAGTTATTTAATTTTCAGACTTATTCATGAGCAACGACGAGCGGACCCTGAGGAGCATTTGGCCATGCAAAGAATCTCTTTGCTATTTCTCATGAAAATATAATTCATCTCCATTATTGCCATTGGTTAACTTCCAGCGAGTTACTTCAGAACCCTAATGTGTTCTGAAGAGAAGGGTACATGTGCATTTACATTTGTCTCCAATAACTGTGTACATTGAGGTACATGTATCTCACACGTATTTCACTGATGTAAAAAATTCGAGGCTAACTTTTGGCAGAGAATTCCAACTTCTAAGGTCATGCAAAAACGAGACCAACAGTTTGGATCTGAACTCATGGACAGTTCAGAAAATACAATTCCAACTGTGGCCATCATTCAAACGTCAAGCTGGGCGAGGCAAATTCACATAGAAATCGGACAATTTATTTCTATTCCAACGTGAACCTCCACGCCAGATTAAATCAGGACTTCAGAAATGCAGTGATAATAATAACATAAAATACTGCTCCAAAGGCAATATATTTCACTTCAATGTCCATGCACCGAACCCTGCCGAGTCCATGTTCTGACCACCGCACGTGTCACATCTCAATATTTCATGTCTCAGAAACGTGATTGTGGAAATACGATTGGATTCCCTTTTTCTTCTCTGAAATGTCGAGAAATGCGCAAAGCTAGATGGACGTTTGTACCAAATTCATCTTCAATCATTAATGGTCTGGGCGCGCTGTAAGGGAAACCACGTTATTGGAAGACCAGAAAAAAAGTTATACACAAACTTTACCTAGGCGCACAACCGCCAAATGAAAAATATCTAAAACGGGGAAAGAATATATATGGAATGAAGAATGAATGAACAGATCGATTTTTTTTTTAAAAAAACGCCTGTCATCGTCTTTTGTACGCAAAATTCATTTCAAGAAATTGGCTTGGACATACAGGAGGACGTGCACGATGCCAAAAAAGCAAAAAAAAACCGGCGAAAACATTTCAGTGAAAGTGGATTGAAGACCATCCTGCCTCTGGTATAAATTTGACTAGGAAAAGACATTTATATCCAGCTTAAAAGGGGTCATATCTGGTGGGGAGAATAACTTATACTAAATGGGAACAGGATGACCAAGACAGAAGACATTTTTCCACAACTGCATGTTACTCGAGTAATAGTTTAGCGAAAACTTCTACACTGTAGAAAATTGATGTCAAGTTTATAACCTAAACTACATGTATAATCATATAGCCTAACTTAAAACGTGGAACACACCTACATGTACATCTACAATGTATGTAGCCACTTGGACACCTAGTTTTTGAAACTAGGTAAATTCAAGTACACGTAATATGCATAAAATCAATTTTTGAAACTGGGATATATAAATTTCCATTCTTGTCAAGTAAAAATTCATCACAGAAAATGCATGAAAAAGGTATTTTTGTGATGATGGAGGACTTCAATGAACGTTGAACATTATAGTCTTCATATTTACAATTGTATTATAATGAAAAATCCGTCGCATATAATAAACAGGACTGTTGCAAGAACATGTCATCGTCATTCAAACAATTTCAATCAACCTCACAATTCCAGAGTATACGATGAGCAAGATTTTGCCAGGCAATTTGATCAAAGTTCTTCAGTGAGCAAGAAGGAAATTAATTTTTAATAGAGATAACAACGAAGAATGACAATGAAGCCATAACCAGACAAAGTGAATCATGATCACAAATGAAGTAAAATTACATTTATCCTCTAAACAAGAAGCACAGAAATCACCTAAAATGTTTTCTCGGTCCACAGTCTGCTTAGGTTTGGAGAACCCAAACGGTTGGGTTGCCTCCAAAATGGGAAATATGACCAAATCTTGCTCAAACGTCTTTGTTGCCAAAGCACTCGGTTTGCGCCATTGTTTCCACTAGAGCGAATCATTTAATCTCAGCGAAGATAGAAATCAAAATCCTCTCGACTACCGCACAGCACACTTGTTCGGTTGAAAGGGTCCCAGGAAGATACGCCAAATCAAATAACGGTATTAATTGCTCGCCAGGGCAGAAAACGTGAGGAAATTACGGCCAAATTAGGTCTTTACCTGAAACCAGAGCGTTTGGCAAACAGTTGGAAAGTCAAACTTAAGAACACAGAAACATTAAATATCGAAAACGGATTTATAAGTAATCCAATTGGATTTGGACAACTGGCAATTCTGAAGAAGTTATCTGGCTCTAGGTTGGGAAGACTGGCTTTTACAGGGTTTGCATTTGGTAGTGTAAGTTCCATGACTTTTCCGTTTTCTTTTTTTTTTTTTAATGTTAATACACATGTATGAGGCTGCTCAAGTTTGCAAAAGTGACAACAATCATTTGCTAAAATTTTAAGCATGAGCGAAATTTGTATCCAGATCAATCACGATGAATTTTGAGTCTCAAAATAAGCACAGTTGTGTATTGTGAATTTTAAACAATGATGACACTGCAATTGATTGAGCAAAGTTGATGACATCATGCTTGAACACCTTTGTGATTTAAAAAAGTTCCATCTGCCATTGCCTGAGACAATTCCAAATAAGTAATTATCAGCTTTACAATTGTACTTACTGTAGATGGAAAGATGATAGCAAAGGACAAGGGATTAGCAAAGGGTACCTTGCTTACACATGCATTCTAAAACATTCAAAAATGTAATCAAAGCAATAAATTCCATTACTCCCATGACTTAAATTTCATTACATGGCCACCAGACATGTGCCCTAGTTTCATACAAAGTGAGGATTGATGACCATCTCTCTGTCATCTGGTGATTCTCCATCTATTGGTTCGGTCAGTAGGAACATGAATTCGATGGAAGAAGTATCAAGGCTTTTTGAGAACAGAGAATACGCCCATCGTTTGGGGTCCATTGAGGAATGAAAAAAATGATCAACTATCCGCACACGCCTCCACAATTTCCTTTTCGCCATGCTATCGAAAAAGAAACATCCGAAACTGCCTGAGTATTCAGAGTCGAATTAAATCAAAACAGCCTTCAGATATTTGAAAACCATCAAAGCTGAAGAATCAGCCGGATTTTAATGCCGTTCGCAAATTTCGGGTATTGGCTTTTATTATCGGCAGCGTTGCTGATTCAGGAGCTCCTATTATGAAGCCAAGAGTCCCTGAAGAAGAACGTCTTAAATTCAAAAAGAAGATTCAAAGTGAAAACTTTGGACAAACGTCGCTGCACCGTTAACAGGCCAATTTATGCAAAACAGCGGAATGGAAAGACGAAATTCAATTACAATTTATTAGGGGAGAAATCACAAAGGAGCCAGTCTCCAATACTACTCAAGCAAAAATGCAGAGATAAGGTTATCTATTTTAGGGCAGAAAGGCCACGCTTTTCCGCAAACCTAGGCAACTTGTGTTAAAATAATTAAAAGTTTACCTGAAGAACCTGAAACGAGCGATACCATGTACGGTGCATCCACGTAGAATGTTTCCAGACACAACATAAAATATTAATATGTTTATCTGAAGTCAACATTCATATTTATCGTTGAAACATTAAAATTTCATTTAGTTAAGATTTCATGCCTGACAAGCATTAAAGATTGTCTGATAGGATTTTCCAAACGGCTATTTATCGAATTTTAAAACAATGAGACGTTGCAAGGAAACCATGTACAGTCCTTGCCAAAATGATAGAGGCACCCCATTTTTCCATGATATCTGGCAACACAATGTAGCTACAAAGGTAA